>JAXIVD010009742.1:7500-14740 GCA_036785275.1 Cancer borealis
TCTCTCTTTTTCTCTCTCTCTCTCTCTCTCTCTCGTTCATTCGTGTTCATTAAATATAGTGATTGAATATTTTTTGTTTTTCGTGTACTTCATTTCTTTCATCATTGCGTCCTTTTTTAATCACTGTCTTCTGAGGTATATATTTTTTTTTTGTGTGTGTGTGTGTTGCTAGTAGTGGTAGTACTAGTTCATATCTACATTGCATCTAAAACTAGTAGTGCACAGTCGGGGTGGAGGACACTTTCGCTAATCTGGAGGTGGCACTTAATAGCACCTCCCGCCCTTGACATGTACTGGTGGGGGAGGCAACAGCAGCTGGTCAGTCAATAGCGGGTGGAGGGTGGAGGGTGGAGGGTGGAGGCTTCATCTCTACGCCTTATACTATCTCCAAGGCTCCACGTGATACCTATTCCATGTGTTCATGATATTCGGGAGAGATCATATTTCCATCCGCTCGTATCTTCAGCCGTCAACTCTGCAAAACCAAGGCATTGAGGTGTTATTAAGATAAGATCAAGTGATGCTCCGCGATAGTTAGGCGGCGGCGGCGGCGGCGTGACGGTGTATGTTAAACTTGGGGGTCATTTACGTTGTGAAGACGTGCTTATAAAGGTTTTAGTTAATGTTGCTTGGCGTGTAATGGAGATGTTGAATGTGTGTGTGTGTGTGTGTGTGTGTGTGTGTGTGTGTGTGTGTGTGTGTGTGTGTGTGTGTGTGTGTGTGTGTGTGTGTGTGTGTGAAGGGCGTTCAGGTGTGAGTCGCTGCAAGGTAACGAACAGTGAAGAAGTAGAATGACTAAATATGTGAAAGAAAATATGATTACAAGGTTGTCTTGATGGTGACCTGGAGCGATAGATATATATTTTATTTTATTTTTTTTTCTTTGTCTTCAAGGTCTAAAAGAAACTTTGATGGAAAAAAAAAAATACCTCGTTTAATCAGTGCTGTCTAAAAAAAATTTGTCTATAGTTGATGAGTCCCTACCCAAAAAAAAAGAAATAGAAAGATTAAGGCCAACGATTTATATATCTCCGAAGTGCCATGATAATCCTCTCTTAAAGGAAAAAAAATAAAAGGATTAGACACAGTGTCCAGAATTTACCAATGAAAAGGGATGAAGAAAAGATATTACTTGGTTCTCACTTTAGTAACTTGAACAGAACTTGAGGATAGAATAACAAAATAAATATCGTTCATCCTTAGTAGTTGGAGATGAAGAGATATGCAGTTAGGAACCTCAGAGTAGAAGAAGTAACCACACTAACAGCCACAGGGGATGAGGAGAAGATATGCAACATAGTGAAGGAATGTGGGAGATCGAAGGCAGGCAGTCAGTCAGGCAGTCAGTTGTGAGATGAATAGGTTTATAATTCTACTCCATTTAGTATTGATGGGAGTGGAGTGGAGTGGAGTGGAGTGGAGTGGAGCCTCTCTGCCTACATGATAAGCGTACTCCTTGCATGGATGGACAAGAATCTGCATCTAAGAGGAAGAGATAATTTGGTGGACGCGGCTCAGAATATTCAACTTCATGGAAATTGATTAAACAAGAATTGCGATAGGAAGCTTTCATTATATTTAAAAGTCGATTGGAAAAAGTGTACAGGTCTCGTGTGTGTGTGTGTGTGTGTGTGTGTGTGTGTGTGTGTGTGTGTGTGTGTGTGTGTGTGTGTGTGTGTGTGTGTGTGTTTGCCTCTGGGCTTTAATTATCACATTATTTTCGTGTTGTTATTTTTTTGTCTTGCTCCAAAAACACGAAAATAGAGAACAGTGAAGCAGAAAATTTGTTGACGTGCTACTTTTATTTTTTTATTTTTTTCATTCTTCCTCTCCAAGCGATGCAAGTTTATGGTTTTCTGAATCATTCCTTGAGAGAGAACAAAAGGAAAAAAAATTGAAAATAAATTAAGAAAGATAGTGTTGTTGTATACATCCCGATTTTCTTTTTCTTTTTTTATCATATAACCTAAACTTCGATCATTATTAGATTACTATCGATATTATCACCTGTGTCTGGGTTGTTTGTTTTTTTATTGCACTTTTTGGTCCAATTAGAGTTCATGACGCTTGAATAGAGTAATTAGACCGATGTTATCAAGTTGGGATCATTTTTACACACACACACACACACACACACACACACACACACACACACACATACACACACACACACACACACACACACACACACACACACACACACACACACACACACACACACACACACACACATACACACACACTAATTACCACTCACCTCCCTACCTATACACACCCAAAAGGACCCTGAAACTACTATAATCACCGTGGGAAAAATCACCTTCAAACAGACGCAGGTGCCGAGTCTTATGAAGGAGGAGAATTAGGTGGAGTGGCTGGTAATCCTTAAATGGCGGTGTAGATGCCTGATAGGGGAGGGAGTACACGACAGATAAAGAGGGAAGCGAGTTAGATAAGACACGATGATAACACCTACCACCCATGTCCACACCTTGTACTTAGAAGCCATTTTTCATGCAGATTTTTGTTCCTAATTTATTCATTATATTTCTAGGAGGAGATAGAGGAAGGGGGGGGTGAAGGGGAGGTGATTGAGTGAGTGAGTACATGATTTGATGGGATGGGTTGTGTCACTGTTGTGTGTGTGTGTGTGTGTGTGTGTGTGTGTGTGTGTGTGTGTGTGTGTGTGTGTGTATGTGTGTGTGTGTGTGTGTGTGTGTGCAGGGAATATTCTCATGTACGTAGAATATAACATAATGGATCTGTAGAGGTAACGTTTAGTGTGTGTTGAAACCGTAACGTCAATGATGTACAGAAGACGTAGAGCATGACGTAGTGTATGTATGTATGTATGTGTATGTGTATGCATGTGTGTGTGTATACTAACGTCACTGAACAATAGATGCCTTGAAGGTAAAGTATGCCGACGGTATTACAAAGCTGCTTTAGTCACACTCTTTAGATTTATCATTTCCTGCCCGTCTGGAGGGAAGCCAAGAAGGTAAACAAACACACCAGACACAAAGGATCACCGCCTCGCCCTATAAAGCATTAGAACCTGAAGAAGTGTTTATGCTTAGGATCGGATTCAATTGAACTCCGGGAGGCGACCTGATTTATAAACTCCTCCTTAGACAGACAGACATACAGACAGATAGATAGACATATAGATAAAAATCATAAAGCAAGACCACAATGAGGTTTGCCGTTCTAAAGCCTGTTTTTGAGTGTATAAATAGATCAACAGAGTCCGTTTAACAGTCTTTTTGGTAACTCTAAAGAATAATAATAATAAAAGAAAAAAATTATCTACAACTTATCGTGTGAGAAAAAGAAAAAGAGAGAGAGAGAGAGAGTAAAGTGTTATAACCTCAAGTAATGGATGACCGGCAGGTAATCGTGTCCATTTAAGGTCTCAAACATAACCTATTTGTGGGTGATTCTCGCTCTTAAGAAATAACTGAGAAGAATGAACGAGGGAGGCGATAAACAAACTCTTCTATCAACTAGTGACAAAGGAGGAGGGAGTGTTGCGGAGCTTGTTTTGAAGGAGTAAAGAAAGGAGGAGGAGGAGAAAGAGAGTTTATTCAAAAGTTAGTCTGAGGATTAAAATTAAGGGAGGAAAGAGGATTATTACAGTGTTTTTTTAAGGAGTGGCAAAGGAGAAGGAAGAGGAGAAAAAAATGTATTCAAAAGTTAGTCTAAAAAATAAAAAAAATAAAAAAAGGAGGAAGAAAGAGTAATGCAAATCTTGTTTTTTTAAAGGAACAACATAAAAGGATACAAAAGTTAGTCTAAGGAATAAAAATAAAAACAAATACGGTAGTTATAATTAATAGACGTTTGATGAAGGAGTTAATAGGAGCCAAACGTGTCCTCAAATTTGTTAGGGAATTGTTGAAGAGAGAATGTGTCATACAATCTGTTATATGAGAAAGGAAAAATAGATAGAGAAGAGAGAGAGAGAGATGGGGGAGGGGGAGCAGATAATGTGTGTGTGTGTATGTGTGTGTGTGTGTGTGTGTGTGTGTGTGTGTGTACCGCTGTCTACCTTGCAACAAATTAGCAGGCAACACGTAATAATTATTAAACTTGTGGTGGTGGTGGTGGTGGTGGTGGTGGTGGTGGTTGTGGTAGTGGTATTGGTGGTGTTAAGTTTGCAAGTAACAGTAACAGTAAGAGTAACAGTAACAGTAACAAACAACACCACTGCCGTTCATTATGTAAATCAACTCTTGAATTCCACGCGGTATTAATTAATTATTATTGGGAGGAGGAGGAGGAGGAGGAGGAGGAGGAGGAGGAGGAGGTGGAGGAGGAGGGAGAAAAAAATAACACTCTCTACCTACCGTTAAGGACATTGTGGATAACTTATAATAAACAAATCATCCAACCACAAGGATCTAATCGTTTTTATTGAATCAGGAAAACTAAATGGCAAAGAATGTTTACAGACTGCGCCCATCAGAGAGGAGAGAGAGAGAGAGAGAGAGAGAGAGAGAGAGAGAGAGAGAGAGAGAGAGAGAGAGAGAGAGAGAGAGAGAGAGAGAGAGAGAGAGAGAGAGAGACCTCCAACAACATTCCCCCAACAATAAATTTATCTGGAATTGTATAGACGCCAAGTGAGCTGAGGCGAGGCATTGTTGAGGAGACAGAGGGCGCCCCCGGGGGAGTAGGGAGACCAGGTGGGGGCGTGGGGGGAGACAGGCAGGTGTAGCGAGGCAGGTAGGTGGGTGGGGTGGGCGTGAGGCAGGTCCAGTAGCCAGTAATAGTAGTAGTATATAGTGTAGTAGTATTCAAGGAAGTGAGTGTGTGTGTGTGTGTGTGTGTGTGTGTGTGTGTGTGTGTGTGTGTGTGTGTGTGTGTGTGTGTGTGTGTGTGTGTGTGTGTGGTATTGATTTTCATTTTCTTCTTTGTCTTTTTCTTTTTTTTTTAATCTGTTTTTCTTGCTCTTTCTCCTTTTTTTTTCTTCCTACTTTTTTTCTTTTTTCTTTATTTTCTTCCTTCTCCTCCTCCTCCTCCTCCTCCTCCTCCTTCTCTTCTTCATTACCACGCCCTAAGGATAAGAGAGCGAGAGAGAGAGAGAGAGAGAGAGAGAGAGAGAGAGAGAGAGAGAGAGAGAGAGAGAAAGAAAGAGAGAAAAAAGTAATAATATCGGAGTACCTGAAGGAAAATTGGGTAAAGTCTCTTCCGGTAGGTGATCCCCGCCCACCCCCGCCCACACCCCCGCCCACACACCCTACCCCCGCCCACACACCCTACCCCCGCCCACACCCCCGCCCACACTTCCTACCCCCGCCCACACTCCCTACCCCCGCCCACACCCCCGCCCACACTCCTTACCCCCGTCCACACCCCCGCCCACACTCCCTACCCCCACCCACACCCCTTACCCCTACCCCCGCCCACACCCCTATCCCCAACCCCCCTATCCCTTACCCCCCTCTCAGATACACTTCCGGGCAGGTAGACAATACAGGAACATCTGGCCCCCCACCTCTACCACCCCCCTCCTTACCCTCCACCCCTCCCACCTGACCCTCACCCACCCCACAACCCTCCACTCCCACCTCAGACACTCCCCTCATTCACCCCTCACTCCACCTCTCACCCATAGATAGATAGATAGATAGATAGATAGATAGATATTTTCCTTCCTTTTCCTCTTTTTTTCCCCTTACAATATAGTTATTTTCATTATTTTCCCTCATTTTTCCCCTCCTTCTCCCTTACACCTCCCCCCAACATTACCCCAACTAAGCACAGATCCTTCCCCTTCTCCCCCTCCCCTTTTCCCCGTCTCCCCCTTCCCTCTTCCTCTCCTCCTCCCCCTTACATATCACTCCACACCCTTCTTTCCAGCGGCCTTTCCTTCCCCTCACTCACTCTCACTCACTCTAACTCACTCACTCTCACTCACTCACTCTCACTCAACCCTCATCATTCTCCCCTCCATCAGCATCCCTTCACTTTCCTCATCTCCCCATCCTCATCTTCCCTTCCTCATCTCCTACCCACCCTTCTTTTATCTTCCACCCAGCCCGCCCACCCGCCCCCGTCATCACCCCTAACCCTTCACCCCTCACGCCTCCCCCTCCCTCCCTTCCCTCCCTTCCCCTCCCGCGTCAAATATATGCACGTTATCACTTCAATCTTTCAATATTAATTTTCCTGATCTCTTCGTATTAATTTTTTCCCGCGTGGTATTTTTGGTTATTTTTGGTGCCGACGTCAGATTTTTTTTTGTTTTTCTGAGAGGGAAATTAAACTTTTTTTTTTTTTTCCCTCCACCTACCTGCCTGCGTGCGTGATAGAGTTAGTGAGTGTGTGCGTAACTGAGATAAACAGAAGTTACATACGTACATACATACATACGCACGCACACGCACATACATTCAACAATAACATTTATTTCCGTAAAACTACATCATTTTCCTCTTTTTTTAAATACATACATAAATAAACATCATTTTCTTTTCATATACATAACCAAGGTCTTCACTTCACCTAGACATACATAACTACCCTTCCCCTGCCACACCCACACCCACGCCCACGCCCACGCCCAAACCAACACGCCCGCCCTTGCATCACTTTCAGCCTCGCTTCGTCATGCCTTCCTGACCGTCATGCTCCCTGGTCAACCCCGAGATAATGTTCCGTGAGATTACTAATTCCGCGTTTGAGTCCGATAGGCAATTCGTGTATTATACAGAGAGTAGGAGGGAAGGAGGGGAAGGGAGGGGAGGGGAAGGGAAGGGAGGAGAAGGGGAGGGAGGGGCGGGATATGATATAATGACAAGGAAGTGAGCGTGGGAGGAGAGTGGAAAGGTAGGTAGGGAGGGAGAGGGATGGGAGGGAGAGAAGAGGAATGGAAGGGAGAGAAGAGGGATGGAAGGGAGGGATGAAGGGAGAGGTTTGAGTACTGTCTATTGTAGGTGAATCAATGTGAAAATGTGAAATTTGTGATTATTATTAAAGGTGAATGAAGATAAATGAGTCTGTCGAGGGGTTTTTTTTTTCTTTTCGATTCTCTGTTTTGTGGAAATTGTATTATTATTGTTATTGTTGTTATTGTTGTTATTATTATTATTATTATTATTATTATTATTATTATTATTATTATTATTATTATTATTATTATTATTACTATTATGAACTATGGTTATACTACTACTACTACTATTACTACTACTACTACTACTACTACTATTACTACTACTACTCCTACTACTACTAC
>JAXIVD010009743.1:0-10000 GCA_036785275.1 Cancer borealis
GGGTAGTAATGTTTGTGGTGATTACGGCGGGCGAGGCTCCTCTGTTTAGGAAGGAGGGTGATGCAGGAGGCTCAGGAGGTGTCGCACGTTAATGAGGGCAAAATACGGGCTTCGAAGCACCTCATGTGTCGCTTGGGGAGAATCTGAAGCCAGTCCTCAATTCTATTTTTTTTTCTGAATGTGTGAGTGTATGAGTGTGTGGTAGTAGGGGAAGGTGATGGAAGACGAGTTAAATGGTGAGAAGTGAGGTATATTACGAGTAAGCTGATTTATAACGTAGTATTTATGCGTGGTATCATTATATTACGTTAAAAAATAATGAAAAAAATACGTCATGTCTGGTGAAAATGTATAACAGAAGGTAACTAAACGAGATTCATTGCAAAATGTTAGATGTGATCACATGCACGTAGACACACACACACACACACACTCACACACACACACACACACACACACACACACACACACACACACACACACACACACACACACACACACACACACACACACACACACACACACACACACACACACACACACACACACACACACACACACACACACACATGCTATGAAAAATATTTTACCTTATGCTCGGAATTTGCTCTTTTAAGTGCGGCAATAACCGAGCTCGAAAAATAGCGGGAGAAACAACGAGCCTAAAAGCCAGGCATCTACATAAACCCACAATATGTGATAAGTGGGTTAGCTCCATAACGTGAGCCGGAATAACCTAGTTCATAATACCACCGCCCCGGCATATATACAGCAGAGGAAAAATTAAATCCTCGTTACGCAAGGGAGATGTAAATTGGTGTTTGGTTTGATCCTCCGGTTTAGAGTTGAGCTTCGTCTTTTGTACGAGTGCCAGTGTACTTAGGCATTATATAGAAACATGTTTATTGCCACTCATTTTGATGCCTCGACTGTAAATGTTCTTGCTTATAAATGTGCCAGTCAGCAGGTCATTATAACGAGATGTGTTCAAGCCGCGGGTAATGCGACACATAAATATATGACGCACTTCCATGGAAAATAATGTAATTGCTTTTTTTTTCGCATAAATATTTGTCGTTCTACTTAGATTTTATATCGTCCAACAATCCACTGAATAGCCTGTTATGAAAAAGATAAAATCTCTCTCATTAAATATTTGTAGTTGGAACCATGAGAACAAAGACAATATAATCATCATCATTAACATCATAATCATCATCATGATGACGATGATCCAGATCCTGATCATCATCATCATTATCATCATCATCATCATTAACAATAACAACACTAACAACAACAATAAGTAATACTTTAAACCTTTTCACAAGTATCTTACAGTATTCAGCAATGGTGAGCGTCTGTGTGTGTGTGTGTGTGTGTGTGTGTGTTTGTGTTTGTGTGTGTGTGTGTGTGTGTGTGTGTGTGTGTGTGTGTGTGTGTGTGTGTGTGTGTGTGTGTGTGTACACCCGTAACTTTACTGCCAAGGTCATTGCACTAATCAATTAGTTTATATTTGATGATTAATTATCTGCTACTAATCAGAAGTATTACATTACCATGCATGTACACACACACACACACACACACACACACACACACACACACACACACACACACACACACACACACACACACACACGAGGTCGTATAGTGAGTGAGACGCCCGGCAACAATCACAACTCGGCCTCAAGCATCGATTTTTACAGCGCCACGTGTTGCCGGCCTGCGCGGTGGCCGCCTCCAGACACGTGGTGGGCGGCAGCAAGAACACCAGGTTGGGACACCGACACTCACCTACCACCATATCAACAATAGAATACACAAACACCTGCCCTGCCTTCCATTCATTGATCTTCCCACTGTTATTACCATTGTCAGTATCATTAGCATCATTATCATTAAAAGTGTACAGCCACGATACTGGTTTTTAAATGTATTCGTGTGCGTTTCTTACTCGTCCAAGAATTACGTGTTATGATTTTTTATTTTATTGTATCACTATGTTTTACTAGGAAGGAATGAGAGGTGAGGCAAGGCACAGGCAGTAGTTCAGCTGTGACTAGCATGTCCACGGGCATGAGTTGGTGCTTTCTGAAGACGAATGAATGACGTCAATGGTGCCACAGGTCGCCATGGAGGGTTGATCCTTCACGACGACCAAGGGAACAGGCAGGAAGGGGTGTGTTAGTGGGGAGGGTAGATGAGTGAGTGGATGGGTGGGGAAGGGTGGGGAGGAGCTGTGTTAGTGGGAGGGTAGATGCGTGGGTGGGTGGGTGGGTGGGTGGGAAGGAGGGATGCCTGTACATGACAGGACAGGTATCCAAGGTGTAGGGTGGCCAAACACTGTCTTGCTCTCAGTTCTTGGTTGAAAACGAGGCCATTTTGGTGCCGCAGAACATTGAAGTGACTCGAGGTAATGGACAGCACAAACACATATTCTAAACAGTTCGTTTGTCGTTTTTTTCTTCTATTACCACCTCACGTGATAGTCTTACGATACATATTCTTCATAAAGTTTATTCAAATTTAAAAAAATCACCTTTTCCCTTCGTCTTCGTCCTCAAATTCTTCTCTTTCGGACGCATTGCTATCCTGTCCAGGGGAGTATCCGAGGCCAAACTGTCTTCTGGGGACTAATTGCATCCTGGAATTAGCCCATCAAACGCCTGGTACAGCTTAATTGGTGTCTGGACCGTATTCTTTAGTCGCTTCACTTTCTTTACTGAACATCTTATTTTCTTTTCCTCTCATACTTATACCTAAGAATCTATGTGTTGTAACGGCTTCTGATTCTCATCATATGTGTTCATGGGCAAAAAAATTAGTCTACATCAAGGTAGATGGTGTTAACCTTATCTATCTGGTCATTGCCCTTATGAGTCAGTCATTTAATGGCATCCTTAGTGGCACGGAATAAGTCACCTGTGGTATTCTGTTTGTCACAATGGGCTGTGTTGCAGGATACGGAATCCTAACCTACTACATGCAGGCTCTAAGGCCAAAGTGTCAGAAATGTGCAGCGTTGCAAGGCTCAGTTTAGCCTACACCACACAGCTATATCTTCCTTTTATTTCTTTGATGCGTGGACGTTCGATCGACATGATTGCAGGGAGTTCTAGAGTCCTAGGACCATGTTAACAGCATCGTCCCGGCTATCACCAGATTACAACAATAATTATCTCCTCCTGGTGTTGACTGTATGTATCTTTTCACCAGTCAAAACTAGAAACATAGATGGATGGATTATCTGCCGAGCCTATTTGCCCCGTATATAAGCTGGTTTCGAACCCGGGAAAGACTGACTTACACTTAAGTACACAGCAAACTACCCTCACTATTTCACCTTCCCTATGGCTATATGGTTGTGATGAAGACATGTACGCATGAAATAATGTGTTTTAGTTACTTATTATACGTGAATTATAATTATACATATTTCTTGGGTGTTCTTATGATAAACGTCTTAGTGAGAAACTTGAAAGGTGTCTCATGCATGTAGGTAAAGGAAGAGCACGTTTCGGTACCGGCTGACAGGTAGCTGGTTGGGAAAGGCAATGCGGTTGTATTTCAATATTAAATATATGCAAATCACATGATAATCCAACTATCCTATAAAAATGGCTGGTATCATGTACGTATTTATGATGTAGGTTATTTATGACCTCCATCATTTAGGCAGACCACAAACACACACACACACACACACACACACACACACACACACACACACACACACACACACACACACACACACACACACACATACACACACACACACACACACACACACACACACACACACACACACCCACACCCACACCCACCCACACACCCACACCCACACACACACACACACACACACACACACACACACACACACACACACACACACACACACACACACACACACACACACACACACACACACACACACACACCTTGGCGGGTCGAGTGCTGATGGATCACACTCGTGCCAGAGGAAGGGTTCCATTAATCAGGTGGTGGGCAGGAGCGGTGCGGATGAGCGATCTTTTGCCGTCTTATGCAAATAGAATCCTCTGATATATTTCCGGGGCGGGTGTAGCCAGTGCAGCGTCCGATCTGCTGTGTTTTATGGAGATGAACTACTTGTGTTTAGAGCAGCGGGGCGGGGCACACTTGTACAGGTGACATTCCACTCATGAATATTATGGTGATTTGCTATTCATTCATCTATTTACAAATGTAAGGTGTAAGGAAGAAATTAAATTCATTGGTTGTCATGTACTTATCGCTTCTCAATCGCAGGTGTGAAGTGTCAGGGATGCAGTGACAAAGAAGTGACACTCTTATGTGACATTCAGGAAACAGGAAGAAAAGTATATAAATAAGTTAATCTTGTTGGAGCTGTTCTTATTTGTTGATATTTCTAGTACTTTTTTTATTTTCAGAAATGATAATAGTCATTTATTCATACAAAAAATGTATCCATGGAAAACCTAAATGTAAAATCGATTTTTTAGAGACTAGATAATATTAACTTGATATTACAAAGTTAGTGTGAGCACAATACCTACGTGCACCTGTTTAATATTGCCTCACGCTCATTACACTTGCACCTTCTTCCATCATTGACTAGTTATTGTCCACTCACTCTAACAACCACGACCCGAAAGACGTGTTGACCCTTCCTGCCACTCTCAAGGTCACACACCCACTTCCCAACTACCTTAGAGGAAGTTTTGCAGCTACCATACCTCCCCGTAGCAACACACACACACACACACACACACACACACACACACACACACACACACACACACACACACACACACACATACACACACACACACACACACACACACACACACACACACACACACACACACACACACACACACACACACACACACACACACACACACACACACACACACACACACACACGCACGCAAGAGCCTGCACGCAATCCACTATAGCTGCATGACCTCCGTGAAGGTTCAGAGGTCACCAATGCCCCACGCGACGTTGTTATGCCCCAAGTCTCATTTCTATCGTCTATTTTAAAAGCTTGGCGTTCAGTGATGTATTTTTCCGTTGAAGTATTTTTTTATTACAAAGTTACTTCATTTGTTTCAAAGGAGAGTGTCCTTATATGAAAGATAATTAGCTTTGTTATCCACAATAAATATACGTTTTTGTTTCGTAAGTTTAATTTTCACAAGACTGAAACTTTACTCAGAAAAGATAGCACGCTGCATATATTAATACTCCTTGTGAAGATTATTTTTTGACGTCAAGGAAAAATACGGTTTTTTGAGCAAGGTAGTGAGTGACATAGGTTTTACTTCTCGACAAATTTACTTCTTAATATAAAATAGGACGAAGTGGATACAATAACACAGTCTCCTGCTACAACACTAAGTTTAAATACTAATGAATAACCTCGTCTTCTAAGTGACGTGTTCTCAGCGCACATCGATAAGACGCCACCAACAGTTACGTGACTGAGTTGCTTTTGTTTTGCCACACAGCGTTACCATCACCATCACCACCACTACCACCACCACCACACAACGACTCCTTAAGCACCCCCTAAACACCTCAGAAGGACATAATTTCCCAATAGGGTGAAGGCACCAACACCATCCTCACTACATCAACACGCACTAATGAAACATGAAAACCTGAACACTTGGTCTAATTAAACTTAACAATCATGAGACTATCTTTTGTATCAATTATAAGACTCTCATGTTCAGGCTTTTACAGCATTGTCCTAATTACTCCCTGGCCACACTCCCGCTACCCAGACAAGAAAAGAACACATCCCCGAAACTCTTCCTCCAGGTTCCCAAAATGCTGCCCCAACCTTTGACGTCTAAGAGCCTTTTTACCAAAACTACAATTAACCTCATAATCTCATCAGGAATTTTGCCGCCGAAAAATAATGGAAGTGCCGGGGGTAGGAATATGGCTTTTGTGGACCACCGACAAAAATTCAACTTGATGGAGATGGGGCCCGATTTGGTTTTCAGAAGGTAGAGTAACTTTTGGGCGTGGGAGGGAGGGGGGGAGGGTAGTTTGCTCCTTTGAATTTCGTGGCTTTTGATATCGCTCAGATACAAAGAGGTTTAGGAAAAGGGCTGCAGACATCTCCGATAAAGAAGACGTTTGGGTTGATGTAAACCCTTTGCTCTTCCTTCAAGGGCGATGCGAGCGGCGACCAAGCGAGAGGAAGGAGATTGCTTGCTTCTTTACAGCGAGACGATATTGTATTTCTCTTAGTCTTCCTGGTATTCTGTCTGACATTATGGTGGCAACGGAAGAGGAGGAACAAAAAGGGAGAGAGAAAAGGAGACGGAGGTGAGGGTTGATATGGACGGGGTGAAAAAAAAAAGTTACGGTAGTGAATGTAAGTAAGTAGCTACAGGTCAAATAGGTAAGGAAACTAGTGAACCATTCAAATCATCTCTTTCTTTCGCTCGCTTCTCTCTCTCTCTCTCTCTCTCTCTCTCTCTCTCTCTCTCTCTCTCTCTCTCTCTCTCTCTCTCTCTCTCTCTCTCTCTCTCTCTTTCTGTGTGTGTATGTGTGTGTGTGTGTGTGTGTGTGTGTGTGTGTGTGTGTGTGTGTGTGTGTGTGTGTGTGTGTGTGTGTGTGTGTGTGTGTGTGTGTGTGCGTCCGTGGGCGCGTGTGTGTGTGTGTGTGTGTGTGTGTGTGTGTGTGTGTGTGTGTGTGTGTGTGTGTGTGTGTGTGTGTGTGTGTGTGTGTGTGTGTGTGAGACGAATGATAAAAACATAAAACAAAAATCTGGGCCATACAGTATACGGAAATATGGAGGAAGAGGAGGGGGAGGAGGAGGAGGAAGAGAAGTAAGAGGGAGAGGAAGAGGAAGAAGAGGAGGAGGAGGGGGAGGAGAAAGAGGAGGAGGAGGAGGAGGAGGAGGAGGAGAAGGAGAAGGAGAAGGAGAAGGAGAAGGAGGAGGAGAAGGAGGAGGAGGAGGAGGAGGAGGAGGAGGAGGAGGAGGAGGAGGAGGAGGAGGAGGAGGAGGAGGAGGAGGAGGAAGAAGAGTAATGGGGAGGTAGGAGGGGGTCAGAGAGTGGCGCGAGAGCATGTAAATGTTGATAGCTTGTGCCCAGCAGTTGTAAGGTCTACACCAAAACATTTTACAGAGCGGATTCCTTCCTCCTTGAAAAGTGCGTCGCTCCATCAGAGTGCAGCGAAACTCCTAAGCGCATTTTACTCTCCGTTCCTCTTTACACTGACATGCTTCCACGACTCTCGCCTCAAAACTCCTCCTATTTACGTCTCGTCTAACTCAAAAACGTAGGGCATTGCATCACATGTATATGTAAATGGAAGTCGGAGACAGTCAAATATTCCTCGTGTAATCTGGAATCCAATTTAGAAAATAAAGAATAAAAAGACACGACCTGAAAAGTGATGGGAAACAAATATTGACTCAGAGTGGAATTAATTTCCCTCTTTTCAGGAAGCTGGGAAGAAAACTTCCTCTCAAAAGTCTTGGAAGGGAAAATGGCGTTTCCTAAGTGCGGAATAGTTATGTGCAGCAGATGGCGGGACGCGCCGCCGCCTCTGTTCTGGCTTACTCCTTTTTCTTTCTTCGTCCTTAATTACTTTTCCACCCAAAGAAAAAATGACGTAGTAGTTTCATACGTAACACACGGACAAATTCCTCACGTAAAACTTTGTATTTTTGTTTGTGTCCTACAGATACAGGTCGATGGAGATGTCTTTCTTTACCAAAAAAACGAAAGATAAAATGTGCCTCAGCGTGAAAGGAAAGGGCGCGCCTTCCTTCAAAGGGAGAGGGAGAGTAATAACACGGTGAGAGTATCTAGTGACAGTACCACAAAATGGAGTGCATCCCCTATCAAAAGAGTCCACACCTAAGTGCAACATTACTGGGTATCTGGCCCAGCGTCGCCTTAATCTTGACTAGCAAACTTATTTTCGTGATAACGCCCCCAAATAATTAAACCCCGCAGACTAACTTTTCCTTTTGATGATCAAAGTTATATGAGTTTTCTCCCTAAAAGATTTCTCTTGCGTAAAAACTCGCGCCTAATGAGAATTCTGAAATGTCCAAAACATCGCTATTTCTGGATAATATCGTATTGGATATTATGGTTTCGTCGGCTGTCTCTACTAGTAAGCGCTTGAAAACACCCTTAGTGTCTCCTCATTTGGAAAAACTGCTACAAAGGATGCACTCAAAGGCAAACCTATCACTAAGTGTTTTAGGGTTAGCGTGAACGCTGCCTTCCTTCTCTATGGTTGTGACTCGATAATGAAATAAGATAAAAATTCACTCAACCATTCTCTTAACACGAGACGGAATCAGTAAGGAGGACGAAATGAACTGGAACTCGTTCTTAGCGTTCACTAGCTACAGAAAACTGCATTTAATGGCTTGGTCTTAGAGAGGTGAGCCGGGATCAGCACGTGGACTATAGTTAGTCATGGGAGGTGCAAGGAGTGTGACCCTAATCTGCCGTAACGTGACTCCAGCATCTCCTTGGTCGCAGCGAAAAGCGTTGTGGTGCTGAGAGGCGCCTCATTAGCCCACTTGTCAGGTAGTAAGAAGCACTTAAGTCATGTTCCTGCTTCTATCTGATTGGGTCGCAGGCAGCACTCGGCAGGGCAACTCGTGGTGACCGGAGGCGGAGTGGTCCAAGCGTCGCCCTCATCCTGACCTTTGATTGGAAGGCCAGAATTGCCTTGTAGTTCTCTAATTGCCTGGTCGCTGTAACTATCGTGGTGAGTAGATGATTAAGGCCCTGTGAGGTGTCTCCGACTGAGCCCTGTTAATGACCAATGAAAATTCATAATCGCCTCCAAATCTTGTGTTGTCGTGGATATGAAGTTGAAATTGCAGAATCCCCGAGGAATAATTGAGGTGAGGACTTTTTGAGCCCAGATGACAATATCCGGACAGAAATAATCTCAAATTCTACCTTTCCGTCCGAAATGCCCTTCCCCACTCCCCCTCGCCCTCAAAGTTCCCGTAGAAAACAGTTCAAGCAAAACAGAAAGTTGCCTAAGAGGAACGTCGCATTTTATCTTAAGAAAACAAACGGTCTTCGCTCGGGCTTTTGATTAAAGAGAGAAAAAAAAAAGTCTCCGGAGAAAGAGTCGAGGCGGGGCGAGGGCCACAGAAAGTCCTAATGAGATGCGAAAATTTTTACCACTGTCAAAGATTTTTTCGGGAAAGTGAATCAAACTCTTGAATTTCTATTGCATTTCGCGAGTATTTCCACTCAGAAAAGAAAGTGTGTGACTGGGAGAGTGACGCCAACCTTGTTTTGGTGCTGCTTCCCGGTGCACCCTTAGTGTCTGCTAGGTGGACCAACAAT
This sequence comes from Cancer borealis, assembly GCA_036785275.1. NCBI lineage: Eukaryota > Metazoa > Arthropoda > Malacostraca > Decapoda > Cancridae > Cancer > Cancer borealis. Next base: position 9,360 of record JAXIVD010009743.1, read on the forward strand.
TTCATTACGTTAATTCTGAGGCTAAAAAGGTGCTGTCAGAGGTGGCGCTGCTGAACGTTAGTAAATGGGAACGTTCGTCCGGGCCTCAGATTTTTCATCGAGGCTCCATCTTTTGAGCAGCAGCACAAAATGGATGATCAGCCACGGTTGCCGAATTTCAAGTTAATTAATGTTATATACATATACATATACATAAGAGAGATATTGAAAAATATAGAGGGAGACAAGTTCGTTTTACTGCGCAGAAGACGAGGCTTTAGAGAGAGTGTCTGGTCAAGGTAGACACTTCTCGGCAGTACATCAATGAGTTCCAGTGTCCCAGAACAGTCCTGTACATACACATTCATCACTTGTACTGTACTATTGTACTCTGAGAAGCAATACTAGTTATCAACATTATGCAATCTTTGATAAAACAGTAGATATTTTTAGCTGTATTGTCTCCTGTAAGTAATCATAATAGCTTCTTGATTAATTGTCCTTGATACCTAAGCCAATGTTTAAATTAATCTTTCACTTACATACTAATAGATCTACAGTATTATTAATATCCTCACTAAGACGAAACAAGACAGTCAGAGATCCAAAGTTTAACAAAGTTCTCGCCGATACTCCTGCAGTAGTCTGTCCAGGAAGGCGAT
>JAXIVD010009744.1:0-5000 GCA_036785275.1 Cancer borealis
AGAGAGAGAGAGGAGAGAGAGAGAGAGAGAGATAGAGAGAGAGAGAGAGAGAGAGAGAGAGAGGTAGGGGGCAGGTGGTGGAAGGAGCAAACTCAGAAAAAAAAGCTTAATGAAAAATGAAAAAATAATAGAAAAAAAGGATGCAGCCCCAACTGTGTCTAGTGTGGCGCGTGGGAAGAAAGTGACGATCAATAAATGTGATTAAAAGGGAGGAGAGGGAGAGAGAGAGAGGGAGATAGGGAGAGAGGGGGAGGGAGAGTGGCTGATAATATCCATAAATAGTCTGCTATTATCAGAGATGAGGTGACGGTACCACCCGCTGCCGCTGTTGTCACCCCCGCCAGCTGGGCCCACAAATTTGGGTGATTAAAACGACCCACCTACCTCTCTCTCTCTCTCTCTCTCTCTCTCTGTCTCTCTCTCTCTCTCTCTCTCTCTCTCTCTCTCTCTCTCTCCTCTCTCTCTCTCTCTCTCTCTCTCTCTCTCCTTCAGTCTACCTCGTTCTCCTTTTGACCACTTTCGACTGCTTAACTTACTCTCTCATTCCTCTAACCCCTCCCCCTTTCTCGCTCCTTTCCTTCTCCCTTGCCATTCATTTACTCTCCTCCTCCTCCTCCTCCTCCTCCTCCTCCTCCTCCTCCTCCTCCTCCTCCTCCTCCTCCTCCTCCTCCTCCTCTGCCTCTTCTTCTTCCTCTTCTCCCAACTCCTCTTGCTCCTGTCACCTCTCATATACGTCTCCTTACGTACTGGGTCTTGCCTCCGTTCGTTTTCCGGTTCTCTCTCTCTCTCTCTCTCTCTCTCTCTCTCTCTCTCTCTCTCTCTCTCTCTCTCTCTCTCTCTCTCTCTCTCTCTCTCTCTCTCTCTCTCTCTCTCTCTCTCTCTCATTCATCGTGGTTGAAGTCCATGGCATTGTGAGGAGTGCTTCTGCCTGTCTCAATGGGAAGCGAAATGAGTCTATGGTGTGAGTGTGGGTGTGATGGCCGTGGTGGTGGTGGTGGTGGTGGTGGTGGTGGTGGTGGTGGTGGTGGTGGTGGTGTGATCATGAGCTCCGAAAACATTAGTGCCATGAACTGAGAAATAAAGAAAATGAAAAAATAAGAAGTAAAAAAAAAAAGAGGACCCTGAAAATTAACTGAAATTACAGTTGCTTTTGATGTTTCGAGCTAAATTACAGAGTTTTTAAGTACCTCTCCTAATGATGGACAACTCTTGCTGCTTTAATGGTGGTTGTAATGATGATGGTGGAGGAAGGGGAGGGGGAAGGAAGGAAGGAAGGAAGGAAGGAAGGAAGGAAGGAAGGAAGGAGGAGGGGAGGGGGGAGGTGAGCTTTCATGACCGCGAGAGGGTAGTGGTGGTGGTGGTGGTGATGGTGGTGGTGGTGGTAATGATGGGGTCACGATTTTCATGTGAATATTGAGTTGGCAAAAGTGGATTGATGTTTTATGGCGGGAAGCAGATTTTTGTTACGTTTTAGTGGATGAGTAAGGCATGTGGTGGTGGTGTGGTGGTGGTGGTGGTGGTGGTGTTGGTGTTGGTAGGAAGGGCGTGTGGTGGAGATGAAGATACCTGTAGATTATGGGAGAGGAAGGTGATACGGGGATGATAACGTGGGAATGCAGGAAGGAGAGATAAAAATGTGGAATGAAAGGGATTAAGGAATGGTGGAGGTGATGTGTGTGTGTGTGTGGTGGAAGTGTTGGTGGTGGTGGAGGAAAGGAGGAGTGTGGTGGTTGCGTGGTGATCACAGAGGGGGAAGGAGAGGTATAGCTGGAAGGGGGATGGGGGTATGGGAGGGTGTCGACAAATTGGATTTACTAATGTTGGTACTTGTGATGGAAGGGGCGGGTGAGGCAGTATGATGGCAGCTTGGTGGGGGTGCAGGAAAGGAAGGACCAAGGAAGGGGAAGGAGGAGAAGGAAAAGGGGGTCTAGGGAGCCATTACTAAGCGTCATTATAGCAGAAAACTGGCCATCCATTACTGGTGGTCTGAGTGGTGGTGGGTGGCCGCCCTCCAAGCCCACACCTCTTTCTCCTACTAAACCTTTTTTTGTTCAGGCACTTACTTCCTCGCTTAACGGGCACAAGGAGGGTAGAGAAGAGCCATCCTCTTAGCCCTCTTGTCCCTTCCGAATCGTGGCTCCTCCCGCCGATATGGTTTGTGGATGGGTTTAGTGTTTATAGAGGAGCAGTAAGTACCCTCACAGCCTTCCCTCAGCCCCACACCAGGCTAAGTCGAGTCTCCCTGCTGGTGTGTGGTCGCACTGGTGTTGTGATGGCTCAATGTTCTGTTTGATAACTAATATTCCACTTTACTAGTGTTGTGTGGAGTGTAGGCGTCCAATGCATCATCTCCTCGCCCTTGTACCAGTATACACCTGTTGAAGTCTCGACTATGTTGGGTGTACACACTGTTCGAAGAATACATAACTATAAATATGCATATATTTCTATATTATATTATATTATGTATATATATATATATATATATATATATATATATATATATATATATATATATATATATATATATATATATATATATACATATACACATATACATATACATATATGATGGTTGTAGCTTCATGGTTGTTGTTGTTATCTTGTGTGATTTCAATAGTTGGTGCATTACCTTCTTCCCAGACTGCCTTCAACACACACTCAACATTCTTCACCTAAACAACTCATGTGTTTAAGTTTCCTCTCCGTTGAGCTCGTCGGATCATCGCCTTATTTATGTACTCTGCTCAGACCGAAGCGAAAATGAATATATGAAAACTTCAGGAAAATCTGTTGCTGCATTAATCTGATTTCCAATGAAATGAATACTAGTTATATAACGTTCCGGCAATCAGATTAGGGAAGCATTAAGCATGAACTATTGTATGTAGCCTTCCATCCAAACAGTGCCAACTCAATTCTTAGACTTAGCACATTTCTACACACAATTATAATCTATACAATTTGAAAATCCTCTCCTGTCTACATAGTAACTCTTTGCAAACAAACTCTGGCTTTTACCCCTAAATAATTATTTAACAATTCTTCCTTTCCGTCCTTTTCAACGCTTATCACACTAATGGTATGATTTTTATCACTTATATTTTCAGAGCTGAGCTTTTATTCTGGCGTTACCAAAAAAATAATGTCAACCTTGGTTCCCCCTCTCATCCTCCTTCTGACTAAATTATACTTGATGTTACAACCCTCCCGAGTGTTTTCCCTTTCTTGCCTGGCCTTGACTTTGGTTAGATATACGGTCCAGATGGAGTTTCTTCCATTGTCTCTAAAAAAGAAAACAGAAAACTCTGTTGATGTTCAGTGTATCCAATTTCGTCCAACATTCACCGAATCCAGCACATTGGTGTTCTAAACATTGAATGCTTTGTTGCTTCCGAACTTCAGTATTGGAACGGAAAGAAACATGTTTGTGCTCAAGAAGAAAATTTATCCAGACAAGATAATTGATAACAAAGCTGAGTTTCAACTGTAAATTAAGAAAAAAAAAGGAGAATCAAGCTCTTAAGTGTTGACCAAGCAGTGAGCTTTAACTTGACAACAGTGATTAATTAAGGAAACTGCAGAGAAAAGAGAAGATTAAGCTTCTTAGAGAGTAAATTAAAAGGACTCGCAATTATGCTTACGTAGAGAAGCAGGAACATGCAAAATAGAATTATAAGAAAATGAGTGTGCTGCATTTAACTAAAACATTAACAAATGGTAGAGGCAGGAAGACAAAGGGAAAGTTTAATATTGTAAATTAAATAATCAACGATCATTAATTAATATCTGGCAAACAACAAATAATCTTTGAAATATAGAAATGGAGAAAGAATTGGATGCAAGGATAAAAAGATGAAATGAGTTAAATAATTTAATTGAAAATTGTAACCTCCAATATCACAGGTCCACCACCAGATAATAATACAAGTAATGGTGTCAGTAGATGGCAGTACAAGAAATGATAACAAAGAAGTAAGTCTTTAGAGATAAGAGTCGAGGAAAGGCTGACAGAAAGGACTGTATGTTGGTGAATGTTTTGAATGTGAATGTTTTGGAATGGAGTTTAGTATCAGGTGAACCCATTAGCTTTATCAAAAGTCTTCCTCAGGAGAGAAAGTTGTGCTCCAGTACAAAACATTACTGCACCATGAAAAGAAAACACCAAGAAGAAAGTATAACATTATCTCCCATTAGCTTCTTAAAAGTTGTCTACCATATCTTTTCTAAGCTCCACTTATAAGTTAACGAAAACTAAACGAAAATCAGCCACGAGAACAGACAATATTTTGAAAGAGTTAATTAATCATACACATACAACATAAGTGTTAATCAAGATAACCCAAGGAATACAATAAACCAGAATGATGACTTTCGTAAACTATAAGATGGACTTTCACTCAACAGAACAAGCAACAGTTTTGAATAATGAATTAAGTAGTGCATCACAAGACTCTTCAAGTGTTACTCTGCAAGCAACACAGTAATCAGATGACATACACATATAATGAACATAATGAACACCGAGGAGGGAGAGAGTCATCCAGTCATCACAATTATCAGTCAGTCGGTCGTCATCATTATTTACACCAAGTAATGAAAATATTTTCATAAATCAAAAGGATATTAAAGGAAGAAACATAAACAGAAAAAAATTAAGCCATCAAACGACATTATGTTAATATCGGAAACAACAGATTGAGCATGAAACATAAATCTGAAAATGTATAAGAACAAAAGTATAGTAAGTTTTAGCATTAATACGGAAGCAACGTTATTAATATATATGAAAGGTAAAATTCTTTAAATAGTAAATAAATGTGATTATATGATTCAAATTATTAAACTAAATAAAGATCATGAAAATGAAATGTGAAATGTTAAAACTAACTAGATCAGCGGAGAGAATTATTTTTATTATCATTATTACTGGTATTATTATCATTATTATTATTATCATTATTAATATTGACATCATTATTATTACTATTATTATTATT
>JAXIVD010009744.1:12500-14739 GCA_036785275.1 Cancer borealis
TCACCACACACGCCGCCCAACCTCGGCCTGCCTGCCTACCCACACGCACTGCTGTGAGGGGCGCGAGGAAGGGCGGTCTCAGAGGCGAATCACGCTTATGGCTTCAGCTCGTGGGCGTGAGTGCCGCCTTGCCTCCATTACTCGCTGGCCGCCCATGCTTCCCCTTTTTAGTACTTGGGTAGAAAATAGTGGAAAGTTTTCTCACTATTTTTACTTCGTTGTTTTTTCCCTTATTTTTCCTTTCCTCCCCCTGAAAGACTTCCTCTGTTTTACTGAGTGTTTTTGATTCTATTTTATTTTTCTGGATTTTCTTTATTTTTTCTCACAGCTTGACTGGCACGCCTGAAGAAACATGAAAATATTCGAGCGGCTGCTCTTGTGCGTTACAGGTTTTTCAGACGTCTGTAACACCTGAGCTCGTAGGCAGATGGCGGGGATGGGGGGAGAAGAGAGGCGCTTCTGGGGTGTTTCACCTCCTTTCAGGGTATAATGACTGCAGTAACAATGAAGTTTATCCTGCAGTAGTATCAGATATTAAGTCATTTGATGAAAATAACGTGCGTGGATCAGGTTATTATCCCACAGTGGTCCTGATCATTGTAATACACATATTGTGGAAACATTACTTCAGTGCTTAGGGACAGGGTGCAGGCAGCCGAGGACATCACTCCCGCTCCAAGGAAATGCCTAGACGTGTTACTAAGGCAGTTCACGTCCCTTGAGGGTCTAGGTACCATCATGACTGGTGGTCTGTACATCACACTCACTGCCACGAAAAACATTAACATGCTTTATATTAAAACTTGACAACAAAATAGCTCCCAGATGGAGATATAATGTAGTGTGTTTCGTCATCACCACCACCACCACCATCATCACCACCACCACCACCACCACCACCACTACCACTACCACTACCACCTCCACCACCACCACACCACCACCACCACCACCACCGTCCCATCCCTTGGCAGCTGTGTCCAAACGTGGAAGGCAAACACTTCTTGTCGCATGCACACACAGGTTGTCCCGTCAGCTGGGCACCAATAGCCGCCTCACAACTCTGGGGCACACACTTCGCAGCCTGGTACACTTCACACAGACAGGCACGAGGCTCACCACCCGCCGTGCACACACCCGAGAGGCTGCCGGAGTGGTGGGCAAACGAGGCGCCTCTGTGGCGGCTTCATTAGACATGACTTCCGCTGCCATGGAGAGAGTGACCTCATCACTCATGGATGTGGTGCCACAGTGCCGTTGATCAGCATCACTTCAACATATATAACCATCATGATGAAGATGATGACAATAATGAAAATAATGATAATAATGACAATAATGATAATGATAATAATATTATATCTGTATCTTTATGCCTGGCTTATATCCTCATTAAAATGGCAGTAGCCAAACAAGGCCTTGAGGGTTCAGGGAGACTGTACTTTCCCCTCCCCTTGTGTACCTTGTCTTTTCATAGGAGAGAACACAGATAAAAATAATGCTAATGATTAATTACATCAACGTATTTAACTTGTAGTATAAAACGTACACTGAAATAAGATATGTTCCACAACACATAAAAAAAGAAAAAGAGAAGAGTAAAATTCGAAAAGATAAGTAAAATTACAGTCACGCCAAATTAATGGCAAACCTCTCACGTTTCCCTTCAGGGTAATTAATCTCAAGACAGATCGTTACGACACGCTGCCTGATGTGTATAGGAACGTGTGTGTATGTGTGTGTGTGTGTGTGTGTGTGTGTGTGTGTGTGTGTGTGTGTGTGTGTGTGCGGTGTGCGTGTGCGTGTGTGTGTGTGTGTGTGCGTGTGTGTATGTGCGTGTCTTCCATGTTTCAGGTAAAGACGCCAACTCACCTTCTTACGCGGAACACATTAGTTTTTATAGACGCGGCAAGCAGTCGATGCCAGTAATTATTGGATAACATTATGAGCACGCGGGAGGAGGAGAGAGGAGGAGGAGGAGGAGAAGAAGATAATTATAATGATTACCTCACTGTTATCATCGCTATTATCAGTATTATTGTTTTTTGCATTATCATTATTATTATTATTGCTGTTGATGTTGTTGGTGGTGATGTTTTGTTGTTGTTGTTGTTGTTGTTTCCAGATACGTGCAGGTTAGCATGAATGTGTTTGTATTTCCGTGCATGTTGTGAAGAGGTGCTGACAAGGGTGTGGGTGGACGTCTGACAATTCCTCCCTAACAAACTTTCTTCCTCAC
>JAXIVD010009745.1:10000-14739 GCA_036785275.1 Cancer borealis
CAATTCTTATAATCATAATTACTATTACTTTCATTTATTCCATTTAAACCTTGGTGTGTGGAATCAAGACCAAACCCGAATATAATCAAAGGAGCAGCTGAGTTTTCCCACGTTCTTGAGATTCTTCTCGGAGACGCAAAGATTTCACGCAGAGGAGGAAGCAGGCGGAGGAAAAGTGAGCTTCATGGCTTTAAAGTGCGTGGAATGCAGAGCGGCACTAGTGGGGTGAGGAGGGAGACGGCGAACCTCCCACAATGGCGAGGAAGACCAAAGATTTGTTTGAGGATTATGTCAATCTCGTTCAAGAAGAAAAATTATGCAAGATCAATAGCTTTCTTACTCCGTTTCTTCTGTTTAAAACTATCAAAACATCAATTATAGTTATAACATCCTTTTATAAGCTCACTGACAGCCTGACGGTGAAGTATATGTTGATGTCTACACAGGAGCGAGGCATAGAGGCCCTTCTTGTTATCCTTCCAGAAGCAGGGAGGCGCGCGTGAGATGTCGTCTGGCTATGCATATACGCGCGACGCTGTGTGAAGACTTGATCCTTAATCTCCACAGAATCTTGATGTAAAATAGGAAAACGTGGATAGGCAACAGTGTGAAGGATAGAGAAAGGTTTGGTAGCACTCGTCCCTTGAGCACATACAGCTAAGAGTCACGGGGTACACCTGGAAATCTTAAGAATGAAGGAAAGTTCACCTCCTGTGGATTAACTTATATTTTTCAAAAGTCTCTTTCTGACATTCTTTATGGAGTGATTTCTACCCAACTATCGTGGTAGTTTTCTTTCTTGGTTTTTCCTATTTTCATAGTTAAGGACCTGTTTCTATCACCACTAGGAAGAAAAAAAGGAAAAAACAAAAGAAGTAGCTCTCTGAAACAGTTCCCAGTCACGACAAAACTTCATTAATGTTCACGTTTATAAAAAAAATTAAAGTCGTCTGCAGCAACTTTACCCAAACTGAAACCACCCAACTGTGAGCCTTGACAAGACTTACTCACTAACTTCGCGGCATTAACTTGTAACTATTGCTGAGAGCGGTGTCCCTTGAATAACTTTTTTCTCTCTTTTACTTTCCTTGAGGGCGAGTTACACTGTCCTTAATTTAGGTGAAGCTTTAAAAAGTTTCGTATTCCAAAGGACAAGTTTGATCTATTTTAGAGTTTTTTTTATTTCCTTGGAGTTAATTCTTTTTCCTTTTTACTCATTATAAAGCAAATTGTCCTTCCTAAGAGGTTTTTTCCTCCACTTTGTCCTCCCTCACCTGAAATTTTACTCACCTGGCACTGTTCAATTATTTTTCCTAAACAACAACACAAAAAAAATACATATATAAATATTTCAACAGACAAACAATGAATGAAGAATTATTGAAAACATAAAATTGAACTTCACTGCTGCTGGATATAATTACTCACTTAGGAAACAATAGTGGCCTGATAAATACCACCTTTGATATGTTAATTACCACTTAAAAAGCGTGCAAATGAGTCCCTGAAATCATTATTATGAGGTATATATATATATATATATATATATATATATATATATATATATATGTGTGTGTGTGTGTGTGTGTGTGTGTGTGTGTGTGTGTGTGTGTGTGTGTGTGTGTGTGTATGTGTGTGTGTGTGTGTGTGTGTGTGTGTGTGTGTGTGTGTGTGTGTGTGTGTGTGTGTGTGTGTGTGTGTAATTACCTTTGCCCTTGTTATAACCAGACAGTTGTTTGGTCAGTGTTTGGAAGAAGGGGGATAACGAGCAGGAGATGAGAGGGGAAGGGACTGGAGATGAGGGGGAAGGGACGGTGGACGGGCGAGGTGCAGTAGCAGTGCACGTCCAATCTACTACCAGTACAGTCGTTATCGGCACTATTTTTTTTTTTTGTACAGTCACAGTGTAGGTAACCAGAGAAAGTACTTTTGTCATTAACCGCTATAGTGAATAATCATCATAGTCCACCTCCTCTTCTGTATCCTCCTCATCATCAATCATTAGCTATAGTTCCTTACATCGAGAATCAGATAATGGTTTTGTGAGGTGCATGATAGTAGAATTTCATTACCAGTAAGAGAGGAAAGAGAGAGAAAAAATAAGTGATTGTTCATTCATATATAACAATTCAATATAAGGCACCAAATGTTTTCATAAATATGTACTGTTTAATATTCTTCAAGCTGATCTTTCCTTACTTTGTTTATTCTTTCCTTCCTTCCTTTCTTTGACCTTCGATACAAACACAACTGCTTTATTTGAACCATTGTGACCTCAAATGACCTTCCTTTCCTTCCTTCCTCCCGCAGGCAGCACCTCCATCTGGCTCACGGTGACCTTTACCATCGAACGGTACATTGCCATCTCACATCCAATCAAAGGCAAGGTAAAACGAATCGCCCTCTTCTGATTGGTTGACCTTTTTTCCCTATTATTTAGGCATACTGTACTTTTTTCTCCTTGTTATTTTCTTGTGTTCTTTTTTCTTTGTTATTTACGTTTTATGTTCTTTTTTTCTTTGTTATTTACTTATCCTGTTCTTTTTGCTTTGTTATTTACGTGTTCTGCCATTTTTTTTCTTGTTATTTTCTTATCCTGTTCTTTTTTCCTTGCTATTTTTTTTGTTCATCCGTCCTTCTCCCTTCATTCTTTGCTTTGTTAGCTATGTTATTTTTTTCTTCTATATATGAATGTACATGTAATAATTTCCCTCTATGCATACTGGTGAAGCAAATATATTAGTTAGTTTGACATGTATTTATGTATGTATGTATATATGGATGGATGTATGAACGTAGAGTGTATACGCGCCAGTGTCCTCCGTATTTTCCTACATTTATTCATTTGTAGTTGGAAAAAAAAGAAATAATGTATCTTTCAAATTTTTCTTATGTTTAGCGCGCCAAGGGGAGCTGAAGCGACTGTCACGTATCTCATAACTCTTCCTCTCGTGGTGACTGTGATATATTACCGTAATGCAGGAGGTGGTGAAGGAGGTGCAGTGACGGAGGGACGATGAGGACAGTGAGAGAGAGGAGGAGAGGAACGGATGGCTGGGAGAGAAGAGGGGAGAAACGCATAAATGGGAGAGGGAAAGTACACGAGGGAGAGAAAAGGAACATAACAGATGCGTGGGAGAGAAACAGTACTAAATGTGTATAAAAAAGGGAGCAAATCCTTGAAATAATAGGATCCAATACTACTAGAGGCAAGTTTTTCCCCTTTTCCCTGTTATCCTTCGTGTCATTTCATCCTCTTTTTCCTCATTCCCACTCCTTCTGCTCTGAGACATACATAAGATCCACACAGCTCAGCATCTTTCCTTTCCCCGAGAACAAATCTAATACAACTCCCTTTATGGTTCTCGATGCTGCTTCACATCCTTGTCCTTGTAGCCTCGTCACAGCCAAGCATCTCCTTGTGTCCTGCCTCAACCACCACCACCACCACCACCACCACCACTACCACCACCAATACCACCACCACCACCACCACCACCACCACCGTCATTATCACCGCCCTCACACCTCACCAAGTCTAAATCAAGTGGAGAGATATAACAAGCTACCTCCCGCCTCTCCGTCCTCCCCTCCCTTTCTTCCTGATGTGGATAAGGGTCAACTTACTACACTGAGTCGATGTAATAACACCTTGAAATGATGACACATGCGGGTTGTAGAGAGTTAATAATACTTAACAGCCTTGAACCATTACGATATCCTTTTGTATTGTCCTTGATGTGGCCCTTGGTGTGTGTAGTAGTGATGGTGGTGGTGGTGGTGGTTTGTTAATTTGTTTTGTTTAGTCTCCCCTGTGAATTGTATAGAAAGAAAATGGTGTGTACTTGCTTGACTTTTTTCTAATTTTTCTTACCTTATTGGTTTTCTCTATAGTGATCTTTATTTATCTTACTTTTCTCTGGCTTTATTATTATTATTTGCTTACCTCTTACCTCACTTTCTTTAATTCTTTTGATTCTTACCTTTCTTTCTTACGTTTAATTCTTACTCTAAACCATAATCTTCAACCTCATCTTATTTTCCTTCTTTCTCGTTTAGTTGCTACCATTTCCTTGTCTCTTATCTCACTCTTCTTATGGAAAACACAACACTTCAGTTCCGTCACAGCCAAACACTATAAGGTTAGCATAGGATCAAGTAAGAAGGTCAGATCAAACTGGATCCTCCGCCTTGCATCCCACTTGGCTATTAAACACCATCGAACCCAAACATAAGTAATCGTAATACACACTTACAAGAACTTATACGATCAAGCTATCAGCCAGAGACGTGTGAGTGCCTAAAACACCAGATAAAAGGCCAGAAAGATATGGAAGTGGAAGAGAGTCCTAACTTTGCTACATTACATTATACACACAAATAAAATAAAGAAATCTAGACATCTTATTCAGAGAGGTTCTTTTTCTGGCTGAAACGGTGTCTTAGGTTCTATAAGTATGTCACATGTTTCATAGATGCCCTAAACCTATCCTAAAACTCTTAGTATATAGCATTGCATTCCATTCCTCTCTCATTCCTCTCCTCTCCCTTCCCCCCTTTCACTTTTTCCATCCTCCTACGTCTCTCCTCTCTTTCATATCTCTCCTGATACCCCAGCCACTACCTATCCGTCTAGCCAGCACCTCATATAACCTCCTATCCATTCCACATATTCTCCTGACGTGGCTGTCCTTGAGCTCTGAGCCTTTATACAAACCCTTTCCTCATACTCTCTCGAG
>JAXIVD010009746.1:2500-14739 GCA_036785275.1 Cancer borealis
TCATCATCATCATCATCATCATCATCATCATCATCATCATCATCATCATCATCATCATCATCATCATCATCATCATAAAAAACAGTGCCGTGCCACACTCGTTCAGCCATACTTCATTGTCCTCAATTCTCGCCAATGGATAGGGCGCCAACCTTCTTTATCGACATTTACATACATTTACACAACTATACCTGCATTGCCATCGTATAGCTTTGTTAACATACTGTATACTTTCTTTTGCTATTACTACAGTTATTATTACTGATACTATTACAACTACTACTGTTACTACTACTACTACTATTACCACTACTACTACTACTACTACTACTACTACTACTACTACTACTACTACTACTACTACTACTACTACTACTACTACTATTACCACTACTATTACCACTACTATTACCACTACTACTACTACTTACTACTACTACTACTACTACTACTACTACTACTACTACTACTACATTTAAAGATACCTCCACCCTTTTTATTTGCATGGGCTCCACAAATTGGAGGTCATTAGCCCCAACTCTGGTCGCTAATGGCTGTGGCATCCAACCATAATATTCTAACCCCTAACAATGCTACCACTGACTAATACAATGCTACCACTGATACCGGTGCATTCTGTGAGGACAATAACTTTAGTAATACTAAGAAAGTGTTGCCACTACACTTTTCATCTGAAATATAAGTAAAACAAAACTAGTTTGGTAGAATTACATAAAAATTTCATAGAACCTCAGACCACGCAATCAATTAATACGTTAATAAATACCTCTTCTCGGAAATATTTATTCAACCGGACTTGAAACTATTCTTAGTTTTTGAGTTAACTACTGAGGCTGGAAATCTGTTCCAGTCGTCAACAACTTTAACATTGAAGTAAGAATTACGAGCAATTATGTTACATTTTCGTATTTTTAATTCAATTCCCTTACTTCTTTTTATTATCGTGTCATTCATCTCATATATTTTTTTCCTGGATGGTTTATATGGAATTTGTTTCAAATTTTAAGGACTTCAGCAATTTCTCCCATAATTCTTCGATTGTGGCGAGGGAACATGTCTAACTTTTAATCAATGATTATGCTGCTTCTGCTGCTGCTGCTAATGATGATGATGATCAACATCATCATCATCATCATCATAATAATAATGATAATAATAATAAATAATAATAATAATAATAATAATAATAATAATAATAACAATAATAATAATAATAATAATAATAATAATAACAATAATAATGATGATGATGATAGTTAAGTGGTAGCAATAGTAGTGGTACTATATCTTTTTATAGTTGCTGTGTACTACTACTACTACTACCACTACTACTACTACTACTACTACTACTACTACTACTACTACAACTACTACAACTTCTTCTTCTTCTTTTTCTTCTTCTTCTTCTTCTTCTCTTCCTTCTTCTTCTTCTTCTTCTTCTTCTTCTTCTTCTTCTTCTTCTTCTTCTTCTTCTTCTTCTTCTTCTTCTTCTTCTTCTTCTTCTTCTTCTTCTTCTTCTTCTTCTTTCTTCTTCTTCTTCTTCTTCTTCTTCTTCTTCTTCTTCTTCTTCTTCTTCTTCTTCTTCTTCTTCTTCTTCTTCTTCTTCTTCTTCTTCTTCTTCTTCTTCTTCTTCTTCTTCTTCTTCTTCTTCTTCTTCTTCTTCTTCTTCTTCTTCTTCTTCTTCTTCTTCTTCTTCTTCTTCTTCTTCTTCTTCATCTTCTTCTTCTTCTTCTTCTTCTTCTTCTTCTTCTTCTTCTTCTTCTTCTTCTTCTTCTTCTTCTTCTTCTTCTTCTTCTTCTTCTTCTTCTTCTTCTTCTTCTTCTTCTTCTTCTTCTTCTTCTTCTTCTTTCTTCTTCTTCTTCTTCTTTCTTCTTCTTCTTCTTCTCTCTTCTTCTTCCTTCTTCCTTCTTCCTTCTTCCTTCTTCCTTCTTCCTTCTTCCTACTTCTTCTTCTTCTGTTAGTTTTCAGGTTATTGATCGCACTTAGTATATCGTTTTCATGGAATACGCATGTGTATAAGTAGGTATTATTATTATACATTCGGGGAGTGGGAAGGTTCAATGAATTATTTTCATCGGTAAAAACTGACGCAAAGTACTCCTTTAATACGTTAGCCACAACGAATCCGTCTTCGGTTTGTTCTCCGTTGGGAGGAGGAAGGAAGAAGAAGAAGAAGAAGAAGAAGACGTTGATGATAAGGAAGAGGATAGGAAGATGAAAGACTGCGCAGAGAAGGAAGGGGATTCAATATGTGGGGACAAATTTTATTTGGTACGCGTCGAGGAGGAACAGGATACCAAAAATTATTGGAAGAAAAAGGCAAAGGTTTGGATTACGAAAAGTTGTTGCCACAGCAACTAACTGAAGTTACTACTACTACTGCTACTACTAGTACTACTACTATTGCTACTGGTACTGGTACTGGTACTGGTACTGCTACTGCTACTGCTACTGCTACTGCTATTGCTATTGCTACTGCCACTGCTACTGCTACTACTACTACTACTACTACTACTACTACTACTACTATTACTACTACTACTACTACTAACAATAATAATAATAATAATAATAATAATAATAATGATGATAATAATTATCCATCCTTATACTACAACAACCATGTGTGTGTGTGTGTGTGTGTGTGTGTGTGTGTGTGTGTGTGTGTGTGTGTGTGTGTGTGTGTGTGTGTATGTGTGTGTGCGCTTGTGTGAGAGATGGAGTAGGTGAACAGAAGTATTGTATATTTGTGTGTTTGTTGTAATTTGTATAAAATTGTAATCATTACATATTTATACTTCTTTGTGCAGTGGGTGTAGTGCTTCTGGTAATGGTGTTGGTCATGTTACTACGACTACTACTACTACTACTACTATTACTACTACTACTACTACTACTACTACTACTACTACTACTACTACTACTACACTACTACCTACTACTTCTACTACTACTACTGCTGCTACTTCTATTATCACCACCACTGGAACACCAACAATCAAGGTGTTTGTTGTGTATCATTGGTGGGAGTATATGTATATTATTTTCGCTGTTTGGTAACTAGTGAGATTAGAAAATTTCTTAAAACAAATGCAAAAAAATTAGGTTAATGTGATTCTCCTTTATATGAAACGTTGACATCTACTAGAATCACTCTTTTTTTTTTTTTCTTTCTTTCTTTGTAGAGATACATTTGCCACTGTGTTAAGTTGATTTGATTGGTTTTTAGGGTTTGTTCATGATGGAAACTTGCCATTAAAATCTTCTGAAACAAGTTTTATTCATAATTATATCATATTAACACCAGCTATCCTTCCTTCTCAAATGTCATTAATGATCAATGTTGCTAAGAGACGGTTACTGGGTGTGTAGACTGAGCCAGGTCACCGAATTAATCACGTTGATTCACGAAATTTATGTCTCCCTCTAAACACACACACACACACACACACACACACACACACACACACACACACACACACACACACACACACACACACACACACACACACACACACACACACAGAGTTGAGTCCTACATAATCCCTCACCCCCGAGCCCTCACATTCGATCATGAAAACAGTCGAAATGCATGATAAGCCTCCACAGAGAAGTTAACTGGACGCCAAGTGAGAGGCAGCTGGACGTCTTACATACAAGCGGCGTAGGGGGTGGGGTTGAGGAGAGAGAGAGAGAGAGAGAGAGAGAGAGAGAGAGAGAGAGAGAGAGAGAGAGAGAGAGAGAGAGAGAGAGAGAGAGAGAGAGAGAGAGAGAGAGAGAGAGAGAGAGAGAGAGAGAGAGAGAGAGAGAGAGAGAGAGAGAGAGAGAGAGAGAGAGAGAGAGAAGAATGAAAACAAGTGAAGTGAGGAATGAAAATTGGTTTGCTTCAGTGATTGGAATCATCTCGGAGTTTTGATATTGAATTAACGAAGTGACTTATTTTTGTCATTTACATAAAAGTATAGTATGAATGTCATTTTTAACTTTGGATATTGTTTTATATATTATATGACACTATTGATTTTGTTATCGAGCTGGACTCTTTCTTACTCTCTTATCATTATTATTGTTAATGTTATTATTATTATCATCATTATTTTGATTGTTATTATTGTTATTATTATTATTATTATTATCATTATTATTATTATTGTCAAAAGTAATAGTAGTAATAATAGTAGTGGTAGTAGTAATAGAAGTAGTCATCGTCCTCCTCTTCGTCCTCGTCATCTTTCTCTTTTCCAGGATCGTGTAAACAACTCCCCTCCATCTCCTTCCCCCTTCCTCCCACCAACACCGCTTTTCGTCTTCCCTCTTCGCTTCTCTTCTTCCCAACAACTTATCAACATCCGGGAGCTTACCAAGTTTGTCTTTCATCACACTTATCATAATTAGAAAGTTAAGTAGTGTGTGTGTGTGTGTGTGTGTGTGTGTGTGTGTGTGTGTGTGTGTGTGTGTGTGTGTGTGTGTGTGTGTGTGTGTGTGTGCGCGTTTTTATTTTTTTGTGTGAATTATTTATCTTTTTTATATCCTTAACCTGTGGCGCGGTAGGCTTAATAATGGAGGCCTCCGTCCGATAGTAGCACAGGCTAGATTTTTTTTCTTCAAAGTGACGCTTCGTTTCTTATTGAGAGGCTAATGCCGCAGAAGCTTCTCGTGCATATAACTTTGCAGTCCCGTTGAGGATAGTGTCATGGCAGCATATGGGTGATCTTTGGCCACTAGGCGGTATTACCTAAAAAAAGTGGCCAACTGGTACCGGGACTCGAACGCGGGACCAGAGCCGATTGCTAGCCACTAGGCCATCACCTCCCCAACTGTTATGCTTTGCTGTTCATATGTGACAGTCGTTGACAGACTGACTGACTGATTCATTAACCTATTCACTCCACTTTCACTACCAGTCACTCATTTGCTCACCATGATCCTACCAGCTGACCTACTGACTGACTGACTGACTGACTGACTGACTGACTGACTGACTGACTGACTGACTGACTGACTGACTGACTGACTGACTGACTGACTGACTGACTGACTGACTGACTGACTGACTGACTGACTGACTGACTGACTGACTGACTGACTGACTGACTGACTGACTGACTGACTGACTGACTGACTGACTGACTGACTGACTGACTGACTGACTGACTGACTGACTGACTGACTGACTGACTGACTGACTGACTGACTGACTGACTGACTGACTGACTGACTGACTGACTGACTGACTGACTGACTGACTGACTGACTGACTGACTGACTGACTGACTGACTGACTGACTGACTGACTGACTGACTGACTGACTGACTGACTGACTGACTGACTGACTGACTGACTGACTGACTGACTGACTGACTGACTGACTGACTGACTGACTGACTGACTGACTGACTGACTGACTGACTGACTGACTGACTGACTGACCGACCGACTTACCGACTTACCAACTAACTAACTGACTGCTGCTCGACCGCTGACTGAATATATTACTGCCCTACCCGCTCGTTTAATCAGTGACATAACACACGCAATTATGATAACTTTCACAGGTAATTCGTTCATAGCATTAGCGTCAATATTAGATTATCACTCACTCTTGTTCCTCTAATTGTGACGGTATCTCCCGTTCTTCACACTTTGTTGTGGCCTGAATATGTGCAGATGTTATCAAATTAATTAAAACAAGGGAAGAGGAGAACTGAGTTGAGCTGAGCGGAGGAATTTTTTCAGGCACTGTAGAAATTTTCTATTCTTCATAAAGAGACACAATTTTTGTGTAAAAAATGCACATTGTTTCCAGGTAAAGTCGAAGTGGACAGAGCCCTAGGTGGACGGCGTTGTTGTTTTTAACCTAGATGTTTATATTAAAAGAGACAATGTTATGATCAGTGGTGCCAAATTCAGGATCCATATTAACGCTACTTACTGGAACGTCGTTTGTTGAAAATATAAATTCTAGTATATTGTCACCACGTGGGTTAATTAACGTGTTGACTTGATGCACTCTATCAAATTATTATACAAGTCGTGACCCAGATGTGGTTTTAATGGACTTCCTCTTGTAGTGACAGAAAACTTAACGTCTACAAAAATGAGGCTTTCAAATTCATTACTTACTTCAATTATCTGATTGTATACTTTTCTATCGCTAGTATCATTGTGTACTGGTGGTCTATAGAAGAGTTCGTTAATAATTTACTTTAAATGTGTATTAGGTTGTGAAATTATAACATCTATGTTAACTATTTTTTCTGTTTACAAGACTGTCGAGTTAAGACTGGCTTTTTAAAAATTTTGTCGTTCGCAGCTAAACATTGAATGATTTGGCAAATCATATTCTGCCAAGAAATCTTTATTTTTTGTGTTTATCGAAGATAATTTGCTTCTGAGGCTGCGTTAAACATGCAAATTCAAGAGTAATTGTGTACGTTAGTTTATCTACGTGTGGTATTACTTATGTAGCTGAGGCTGTGCGAGGTTAGATACTGTTTTTTTTCTCTCCTGAAATCAGGAATTTTGTTATTTAGTAGCCTGCCAAGATGAGTTGCTCCAACTGTATTTTGATGCTAGCCATCGTTCTTGAAGAAGGTTTATTATAAAAGTCATCCGAGCAATTGATGAAATCGATACCTTCCTCTGTACACATGTACTTAAGACAGATGTTAGTGCCGAAGGCCTTGTTGTAGCAAAGTACCAGCCAGTTTATTACTCTGAGGAAAGAATCCTGAAAGAATTATTTGATTTGATTTACACATACCGCTTAATCAGCCTGTATTTCTCAAGCAGCTCTTCGGATCTGGTGTTCATGACTTCATTTGTACCTCCTTGAATAATTAAAGCAATATTATTATCATACATACTGGTTGGCTCATCGTAGGCTGCCGATATATCGTCTAGACGTCCACAAAGTATGTACTACATTCGTTTTCTAGTGGTTCGCGCTCTCGCACAGAATTTTTGAAGCTGCGATATAGTTGCCGATTAGTATGGTCTCATGGTTCTATTCTTCCTCTTTTTGCCAGGAACTTGAACCGGTTTTAAGTCGTGTTGAGTTAAAATAATCTATTATCAGTTCGTCGGACATCATTTCTTACAAGATTGAAAGTACTTCTTCCTGAATTACAACACGTACAGGGAAACTTACAACAGTTTGGGTTTGTAGCAGCTATAGCGGCGTAACTCTTTGACTGATCTTTAGGTATAGTAAAGTTGGTTGTAAAACTCTGATGTTTGATGCGACAAACTCCTGGACAGCATGTCTTTTTTCTTCAGTTAGTTGTTTTCTTTCTGCAAGACAGGCTGACGAGTCTGAAAAGAAATTTGCTGTGAAAAGCCCATAACATACATCGCATTTAGGTCATATTTTTGCTGTAGGTTGACTGTATAAAGGAAGAAAGGATTAACACTTGTTGAACAGTCAGGTATATACAATTAGCGAGAAAAGGGTCAGAAGCAAGTAGACATATTAACGCTAAGTGTGGTGAAATAGTAATGAGGTCTGCTGTCTAGATGAATATTAAAATTATGAAAGGGTCAGACAGGTCTATGAATTATAATTAAAACGGGTCAAGTGGTGTCTGAATTCTAGGTATCATGATTCAGGTCAAAAATTTAAAGGTCAAATTTTTGAGCGAATGTTAAGAAGATTTGCCTTTAGCAACAACATACAAAATACTGAGGGAGATAATGGATAATTACTAACTAAAGAACACCACAGAGAATTAGCAAATAAATAGGAAGATTAAATCAATAACAATAATGTACACAACTGCAAGAGGAAGTATTTAGGCTTACATAAATCCTCAACACACTACATAGTTAATAATCTCTATAAGGTGTGTAACTAATGTTTGTGCAAAGTTCTGTATAATGTCTAGAGCGTAAGGATAGTAAAGATTAAGTAGCTTAAGGTTAATTTAGGTACTGAATGTGTGGCGTCAGGTCAGGATAGCAGCAGTAGGAGGAGGAGGAGGAGGAGGAGGAGGAGGAGGAGGAGGAGGAGGAGGAGGAGGAGGAGGAGGAGGAGGAAGAGGAAGAGGAAGAGGAAGAGGAAGAGGAAGAGGAAGAGGAAGAGGAAGAGGAAGAGGAAGAGGAAGAGGAAGAGGAGGAGGAGGAGGAGGAGGAAAAATAATAATAATAATAATAATGATAATGATAATGATAATAATAATAATGATAATAATAATGATAATAGTAAGAAAATAAAGTATTATTTATATTAAGAGAATGGTCATCTAGAAACACACACACACACACCCACATCCACACATCCACCCACACACACACACACACACACACACACACACACACACACACACACACACACACACACACACACACACACACACACACACACACACACACACTCATCCATTTTCTGCATCACGTGGCTGGAAAATTTGTTGGAAATTATCAGAACAGGAGGAATAATGTGTGTAGCGGGCAGGGGGGAAGAGAGAGAGAGAGAGAGAGAGAGAGAGAGAGAGAGAGAGAGAGAGAGAGAGAGAGAGAGAGAGAGAGAGAGAGAGATAATCACGTAACACTTTGAACTTCTTGAAATACACTAAGTTACTCTTTAAAACAGTGAAGTGTTCCTCTGTTCCATTCTCTTCCCTAACTGCAAGCGACGATATTATGAGTATAGAAACACACATCCTGCTCCATCAGTACCACGTTAAATGCTGTATCAACGAAGGCAGGTATTAATAGCCCCACATATAAGCGGGA
Source organism: Cancer borealis (assembly GCA_036785275.1). Classification (NCBI taxonomy): domain Eukaryota; kingdom Metazoa; phylum Arthropoda; class Malacostraca; order Decapoda; family Cancridae; genus Cancer; species Cancer borealis. The sequence continues at coordinate 11,256 of JAXIVD010009746.1, forward strand.
AAGCCAGCCCAAGCAAGGTTCAGTAAGTCTCTTATACTGGCCTTTCCATTGCTTTCCTCGTCACCTATCCGCTGGCCACTTGTCATTATTTGGTATTACCGCCGAGTGGCCAAAGACTACCCAAATTGCTGCCATACTGTCCTCAGACGGGACTTAAAATGTTTATATGCATCTGAGGCTGTAGCAGTGATTAGCCTCTCTAGTTCTCAACATATTCAAGAGAACGTAAATATTCGAGGCGTCACTATAACAAATCTAAAACCCACCCTAAATAACAGGCAAGAGGCAAGTCCATCTGTGCCTCCATAAAAGCCTACGGTTTGATATAGAAGAAAAATAACCTCATTCAACCAACTCCCTTACTACTTTTGGTATCACGAGCTTGTTTAAATGATCTCATAACACCTTCAGCACAAAAAAACGTACTAAACAGCGGCTACCGAATACACATGGGTAGGTCTATAGGGAAGGAATGAAGGAATGTTGTGGGTTGTGTCACCGTTACCGTCTTGCGTCACATGTCATGGAATTTCCTTGTGCTGCACTGAACACTATGGCCTTGATCCGTGGACTGGTTTTGGTTACAGGTAGTGAATCCGAAATGAGGTTTTGTAAGCGTGCCCTCAAGTATATCAATTGTTATTGTTGTGTGTGTGCAGGTAGCGATCATACACACACACACACACACACACACACACACACACACACACACACACACACACACACACACACACACACACACACACACATACACACGCACACGTACACGCACACACACGCACACGCACGCACACACGCACACGCACACAAACACACACACAAACTCACCTCCCCGTTAAGTTTATCTCCTTCACCTCTAATCATCTGCTACCTCCTCCTCCTCCTCCTACTCCTCCTCCACAGAATATAGAGACTTTTTAGCAGAATATAGTATACAGTGGCAACTTTAATTCAATGTTGATAAATATAAAGTTTTGCATATTGGTAATAATAATCAATACACTAAATATACAATAAATGGCTCCGAACTTTCCAAGGTCAACCATGAAAAATACTTAATGATAACTATTAGTAACGACCTTAAAACAAGTAAACATTGTTCAGACGTTATTAAGAAAGCTAATAAACTGCTCGGCTTCATCGGAAGAACTTTTGAGTATAAATCTGAAAAAAGTTATCCTTGAACTATTTAATGCACTCGTACGGCCTCATCCAGAATATTGCATTCAGTTTTGGTCACAATACTATGAAAAAGATGTTGATAAGCTGGAAAGAATACAAAAAAAAGTTACTAAAATGATTCCTAGATAGCGAAAGAACGACTAAAGGAACTGAACTAATTCAGTTTATCCAAACGTAGGCTACGAGGAGACCTAATTCAGTATTTAGAATTCTCTACGGTTCTGATAATATCAACATAAACGACTATGTAACTACCGATCTCACAAGCACTACTCATAACAATGGTTTCAAGATCATTGGTAAGCGTTTTAGATCGAATGAAGCGAAGCACTTTTTCTTTAATAGAATCGTGAATATTTGGAATTCTCTCCCAGCACAAATAGTTAACAGTATCACAATTGAATCATTTAAGAAGAAACTCGATGAACATTTCTTCATTCCTTCCTTCTTTCCTTCCTTTCCTTCGCCTCCTCTCCCCTCTTTTCGGAGTAGATTCAGTTGCCAGTATTATTGTGAAAAGTGATCCATTGTTTTTTATGTAATGGCTCTCGTAACGGATGGAAAGGGACTGGAGGAGGAAGGAAAGAAGAAAGGAGGGAAGGAAGGAAGGAAGGAAGGAAGGAATGATGGAATGAAGGAAGGCAAAGAGGAAAGGAGTGTGAGGATGAAGAAGAGGTAATAGTGAGTGTCTTGGGGAGGGTTACAGGGTGTTGTGTGGGCGATAGGGGTGAGGATGACTTGAAGGGAAATAGAGGTGATGGGTAAGAGAGAGAGAGAGAGAGAGAGAGAGAGAGAGAGAGAGAGAGAGAGAGTGAGAGAGAGAGAGAGAGAGAGAGAGAGAGAGAGAGAGAGAGAGAGAGAGAGAGAGAGAGAGAGAGGAGAGAGAGAGAGAGAGAGAGAGAGAGAGAGAGAGGAGAGAGAGAGAGAGAGAGAGAGGAGAGAGAGAGGAGAGAGAGGAGAGAGCGTGGGGGGGGGGGGGGGGGGGGGGGGTGGGGGGGGGAGAAGTGACGAGGGCACAGGCTTTTAGCAGCGGCAGGGATGATGGGTTTTAATAACACTGCACTATACTACACACACACACACACACACACACACACACACACACACACACACACACACACACACACACACACACAACACACACACAACACACACACACACATACACACGCACGGAAATAACTCGGCTCAGCAATGCATCAAAACTGACAATAACAACAATGGAAAAAAAAAAAAAAAAAAAAAAAAAGTAGGAGTGGCAGAAAGACATCCAACAGAAGCAGGAGCCACGTGCTCCAAACTAACATAACAACAACAACAACAACAACAACAAAAACACCACTCAAGAATGCTAACACAATTTGACATCAGTAACAACAAAACCAATAACAAAACTAGAACTATGTGAATTAATACTTACACATCATAACATGGATAACAAAATGGATAACACTAACAGGAACAACTAAAGGGACACTCCACCACTAATATTTGTGAATTTTTCTGACCTTGACATTTAACATTAACCTTTAGATAATTAATGGAGTGAATACTTTGGGTTATGTTGAGGAAGTTTTGCAAAGTTGTGGTGTGTGTTTTGAGAAGGTTATGAAATTTTTTTGATAATATTGCAGGTCGGTGCCCAAAATAACATTCAATAGAATACAAATGGCGACTTTTGATATATTTCATAATCTTGACTTTTGAACATTGAATGGAGTCGAGAATTAGGGGTAGAGGATAATTTTGATACAGCTTTTGATACAGCTAACATATCGAAAAAACAAACACTAAGACAAACATACAAACAAACAAACAAACATACAAAGCTAAAGTAACCTCTCACTCTACTTTATTGACGGAGGAAACAACAACAACAACAACAACAACAACAACAACAACAACAACAACAACAACAACAACAACAACAACAACAACACAGGTCTAGGCAACTCATAATGTGTTTCATAACCGCAACATATATTTTTTTTGTCTCATATGTTGTAGTAAACCTTTCCTTTCATCGATTTATTATTGCTTTTTTTTGTGGGGACTTATGTATATATACGTGTGTGTGTAGTGTGTGTGTGTGTGTGTGTGTGTGTGTGTGTGTGTGTGTGTGTGTGTGTGTGTGTGTGTATAAAGTCGTTTAGTTTGGAATCGTAAGTAGTTTCAGTGTTTCCTGTTTTTTTTCTTTTCCATTCCTTTTGAGTGATAATTGTATTCTTTTTTCTTTAGTTTGGCTTTTTAAGAATGGCATTTTGACGACTTTTTTTTTTTTCTTCAATTTATAGTTGTCTTCC
>JAXIVD010009747.1:0-10000 GCA_036785275.1 Cancer borealis
GTTTCTTTCTTTCCTTCCTCCCTCTGTTCCTCCCTTCCTCCTCTCCTCCAATATGTATTTTTCTAGGCGATGTGTCATGGGGTTTTGTGTGGCTGTCGGTTTAGAGCGATTTGTCTTTCCGAAGCTTAGGGACAAACACACACACACACACACACACACACACACACACACACACACACACACACACACACACACACACACACACACACACACACACACACATCTCATCAGCTTCACATTATCAGGCACATGCTCACACACATACACACACATGCACGCACACAGCCACTCCGCACCACTTATCTGCAGTGCCAAGAGTGATTTCAGCATAACATGGCACTATGCAAATGCCCTCCAGTGTTGCAGCAGCGTCGAGGCTCCACCAGAGGGGCCTCGCAAGTGGCTCAAGGGGGGATACATTTAATTACCTCGCGGCGAAGTGAAATCTACCGGCCTAGTATACGCTTTGTACGATGGAGTCAAGTGTATTCACAGTTAACTCAAGGCAAGACATCCACGCAGTCATAACACGTGCATCACTGTTCACAGCGGGTGTTTCTCATGCCCGGCGTCCTGTAAACGACCCAATTATCCCCAAGGCAGTCCTGTCCCGCCTCCCGCTGCACATGGCGCTTCCCTTTTGATTAGAATTGTCCCTGTCCCGCCAAGGCACTGGAGCAGAGCCTAAAGAGCGGCGCTTAGTGATTATGGTTAAGCTATGGGATTGTTTCTTCCTTTTCTTCGCCTTTTTGTGGAATTATAATATTTTTCTTTTACTCACCCGTATTTCTTTATATTCATCCTTACAGTATATATTCAAATAACATTATTAAAGTTTCGTAGTATCACTGAATACTTTTTTTTTTCACTTCATAAACACTTCAGTAAATTATTGCGGCGCAGAAGTTAAGTGTAAGGCTCTCAGAAATTCATGTGTTCCCTTAACTACTTGTCAAAACTCGTAGATTATTTTCAGTATTTAAGTCTATCACCGCCTGGGTTTGGTCTGCTCATACCATTCTCCACCGCCTGTCTCTCCACCTACTTTCCTCTCTCTTTCTCTCCACTCTTCGTCCTGCCATCCTTCACCTGATACACGTAAGAACCAGAGTATTTGCTTTCCGGTTAGGACAGAGCAGGAAGGTTAAGTGGATGCAAAACGGTAGTAACAAGACAAACATGAACCCGTCAGATGAAGTTTCCGCCCCATCTTCCTTCTTCGTATAATTTTCATATAGATTCGTTATCAAAGTGATTTTCCATTTACCTTGAGAGGCAGAATATGGTATGTTTGTAATGTTTACCTTCCTGGCCCAACGGAGGAGCTTGTGAGGGTAGGAGGAAGGGTGAGGTAAGTTCAGGGTGGTTGCTGACTTGCCTACTCTAGGGATGCGAGGGTATAGAGAAGGATGGGACGGTGGGAATTGCTTGCCTGTTTGTGTATTACTCTTGGATAAATGAAAATAAACAGTGTTCTAGGTATTGCAAGAGAGCTCTGCGATTGTATCAGTGTGTGTGGAAATTGGGTTCATATTTTCTTTAGTGGCTATTATTTTTTTTTGTTACGTATTTTGTTTGTCTTTTTTTTAAAGTAAAATTAGACTCGTGCACACACACATACACACACACACACACACACACACACACACACACACACACACACACACACACACACACACACACACACACACACACACACACACACACACACACACACACACACACACACACACACACACACACACACACACACACACACACACACACACACACACACACACACACACACACACACACACATGAAAAAATCTTTGAGTTCCCCTTTTTATGGTTTTTAGAGTACCAGTTAATGAATTTCAAACATCAGCGCTGAGTTTATATTGAGTTTTTTTCTCTATTTCAAGAGGAAAAATGTTTAAAGTGACTGGAATATAATGTGTTGCATCAAGTTATATTCGTTAGCATCCTCATTAAATCTATCTTTACCATCGATAATAACACTATTCTTGGAAGTTCCGTTTAGTATACTCTCTCTCTTCTCTCTCTCTCTCTCTCTCTCTCTCTCTCTCTCTCTCTCTCTCTCTCTCTCTCTCTCTCTCTCTCTCTCTCTCTCTCTCTCTCTCTCTCTCTCTCTCTCTCTCTCTCTCTCTCTCTCTCTCTCTCTCTCTCTCTCTCAGCAGGGTGATCTAAAAATGCAACTTCATATTCGTATACATAAAAAGTAATTTTTATACAATTTACTTCCACGCAACACCCTACAAATTTTCAACTCTTCCCATTTTGTCCCCACCTCCGTTTTTGCCAATATTTTTTCTCCCTTCCACCACATCACTGTTTACTTACCTCGCATTAACATTCAGATATATTCTTCTTAATGATGGAAGGGAATGCGGGGCAGTGAAGTGTGTAAATGTAAAATTCATGAACATTCTCATCATGCGGAGATTGTAAAATGTTTCGGTTTTGTGAAGTGCGTGAAGACGGAGAGGCGGCGCTGGTGTGAGGGTGAGAAGGGAGTGGAGAGAGTGGAGGAAGGGAGTGGAGGAAGGGAATGGAGGAAGGGAGTAGAGGAAGGGAGGCAACACACTGCTTTCATTTCACCGCCAGTTATTAAATGTTCTGTTCTCAGTTACGTGTTTATAAATCTCTTCTTTACTTCTCCGGATGGCAGTAACGTTGTATTCTATTTGAGTCTGTTTTTGATGAGAAATTTGCGTATACACGTGGTCTATGGCACACACACACACACACACACACACACACACACACACACACACACACACACACACACACACACACACACACACACACACACACACACACATTCACACAAATAGTTTAGGTTCTTTACACCCTCCTATGAGATCCGTGTGTGTGTGTGTGTGTGTGTGTGTGTGTGTGTGTGTGTGTGTGTGTGTGTGTGTGTGTGTGTGTGTGTGTGTGTGTGTGTGTGTGTGTGTGTGTGTGTGTATGTGTGTGTGTATGTGTGTGTGTGTGTGTGTGTGTGTGTGTGTGTGTGTGTGTGTGTGTGTGTGTGTGTGTCTGTGTATGTGTGTGTGTGTGTGTGTGTGTGTGTGTGTGTGTGTGTGTGTGTGTGTGTGTGTGTGTGTGTGCGCGCGCGTATCTGTGTCTGTGTCTGTGTCTGTGTCTAAAACTTGAGACAAACGCATATATCAGAGGAAGAAAGAATAGTTTCTTGTTTAATTGTGTTCAGGATTGTGTTACTTAGTTGGAAGTCTGCTGTCATGCGATTCCTCTTCTGCTCCACGCATTTTCTCGGTAAAACTTTAACTCACTGCCTCGGTTTCTCTCCTTGAATTCGTGATGGTGGTAGTAATAGTGGTCATTAGTGTGCCACCCAAGGCTATGCAACTAGTCCCTTGGGATCTCGCAGAATTAATAGTAGTAGTAGTAGTAGTAGTAGTAATAGTAGTAGTCGTTGTAATATTAATAATAGTAGTAGTTAGCCAATGAAAACATATTGTACGTGTGCGTGAACTGATTTACCGACTCATAAAGCGTCAAATAAATCTGTTGGATGTTATAATTTGACGAAATTGAATTGTTCGCCGGCCGAACAGCAACGCGCCATTATGCAATTGGCCGTGGAGGGTGTCCTGCGTAACGCTGTCTGGATAATGGATGAAGTTTCCTTTCACTCACCGAAATGAGGTGTTCACAGGTACATGATCACCTTTAATCCATCATTTTGTTCTACTTTATAATAACCAACCCATCATGCCTGCTGAGTTCTCATTCTGCTTCTACTTGTCAGTGAACAGAAAAGATGGTCCTTGTTTCATATTTTTTTGTGTATGTTTGTGTGTGTTCATGTTTCAAGGAAGCTGTCCAGAAAGGAATGTAGTGGCAAGATGAAGATTGTAAGGAAAGAATTCATTAAAAGGAAAAAATGGCGTAATAAATGTCAAGAAGGTTGTTTAGAAAAAATTATGAGGAGCTTAGAAGAAAAGAATGTGCATTTCTAGATAAAAAGCAGAACAAGAGAAATTCGTTTGAATCACACTGGAATGCACACATTAAAGGGAAAATGAACACGTACATAATTAGAAAATTAACATAAGTTCCACATGATAAACATTTATTTTGTTTTAATATTTAGGAAGTGGTTGTGGTGCTTTTGAAATATAACACACTGATTCAGACAGAATGAATGAAATGGACCTCTAAACTAACTCTTGGAATCACTGCAGATGTTTATATAGACGAAAATCAAGAAAAACATGATAAAGAACAAAATGAATAACTTAAAACTAATAAGAGGGATCCCATTTATATGTCTATACGAAGAAAGACACCGTAAGATTTGTGGACATGAAGCCTTAAAATTATGCAATATAATTAGGAAAGTATTGAGTCATTGCAGGTGTTTTAAATGCTCCTGAAACTACAAGAAATGAAAGAAGCATTGTCAGGTGTGAAGACAAATGAAGGATGAAAGACATGAGGCGAAATATAATTGAGGAAATAAGTGTGGAGATGAAAGTGAATGCTAATTAAGAGATGCTTATGAAGGCAGAGAGAAAAAACTTAAATAAAATAAGATAAAAGAAAAGCGGAGAGAGGAGGGGAAAGTGAAAGAAATGATCGTGAAAAGAACTGAAGATCGTCTCGGTTGGGGAGAAGCTTTTTGAGAGGCATTAATGTGATGCTTATTAACTCGTCTTGCATCCTTACATTATCATCTTAAGTCAGCCTTTGTGTGAATGTCAGCCAAGATAAGGGTACGTTGATGTGTGTGTGTGTGTGTGTGTGTGTGTGTGTGTGTGTGTGTGTGTGTGTGTGTGTGTGTGTGTGTGTGTGTGTGTGTGTGTGTGTGTGTGTGTGTGTGTGTGTGTGTGTGTGTGTGTGTGTGTGTGTGTGTGTATGTATGTGGAGGTGTGGAACTTGAGGCAAACGCAATTGAAGGGGAAACGGAACTAGAGGGAGATGAACGTTTCCAGAGTAATTGGTGAGGATGATGGGAGTAGTGAAGGAGGTCGTGTAGTTAGAATGTATGTGGCCATGAATCAAGGAATAACAATGAACGAGATGCAGGGAAAGAAAATTTATAGTATTTGCCAATGATGGTTCCAGGCACTTCAATCTATAAAATAAAAAGGAAATGAATACTAAAAGATAAATAGACGTGAAGTGATGTATGCTGCTTGAAATGTAAAGGAAGAATATATGAAACGAAAGATATTTAATCGAAAGCCAGATATTAAGAAGTCAGGAATTGAATTCAAGTTTATACGCGAGACATTAATATGCTCCAAAATAATTGATATAAAGTAAATGGAAGTCAAATAGGCTGTCAAAATATATTGATATGAAGAAGAAACGGGAAATATAATAGTGTAGTTATGACATAGATTAACGTCAAGCAAAATAAGTAGATGATAGATGGAATTATACATTGAGGATGGGGAGGAAGGGCGACGATAAAGATGTGTGCATGCAAGAAACAGGAAGGAGAACAATATAGTTTAGTGAATACATATATACATATATATCGCAACACTGAATATGAAAAGGAAAATACTGTGAGAGGCGGAAACAAAGTGGAAGAGGATTCAGCAGTAATATATTTTCCCTCCTTACTTTTTATAATACTTGCACAACAGTTAGAAGACTTTCGTGACGCTGCTGTCATGACGTGTTTGTAAAGGCTGCCATAGTGATTTTGAGACGAATGGCTGAGGGACGGAAGTTTGATTTTGGTTCGATACGTAATTTTTGGTGAAGTGATTTTACTAATAATTTACGTTTTAATATCCGTACATTGATAGCAAATCAAGCAAGTGCTGAGAAGGACTATGAATTTTTTAGTCCTGTGGTTTTTGTGAGATTATGATGTTAAATGTCTTGGTCCAAATACTGTGTTGTAAAATGTAAGAATGAAACTATAAATAAGAACAATAACAACAAAAATAATAACAACATGAAGAGCAACAAAACGTAATGGGCCAGTGTGCGTTTTTAGTTTTGCGTCTTAGTAAGAAGTTGTCTGAAGTTGTAATTGGAACGGTGGTCACTCTTTTTCCCTCCTCTTCCTTTTTCTTTTTACGCTATCTCTTCATCATCATCATCTGTTTCTCCTTCTCCTTCTCCTTCTTCTTCTTCTTTAGTGTACAAAAATATTAAAACAATTCTATCCTTCTACATTTCATCCCGTCATCCTACATTCCATCATTCTTTTGTGTTTGCATTAGTCCTCGCTGATTCCTCTTGCACTCGCTATGTAAAGTTAAGTCTTACAAGAACTTTAAGAGAAGAGGGCGTTGAGCTGAGCCGAGGGAAGGAAGTGTTAAGCCGTGGAAAGATGGATGGCGGTAAGACCAGGCGCAGAAACGGTCAGGATAAGATCAGAAGATGGAGGGTTGTAGGACGGACAAAGGTGCAAGGAGAAGGGAAAGATAACAGGTGTGGGAAAGTAGCAAGAGTGAAAGAGGAAGGATGTGAGCAAATGGTAAAAAGTCAAGAGGAAAAAATGTAGTTAACTGAAGAAGAGGGAGGGAGAAAAAAAAACTAGTGCAGGAAGGAAAAGAAGCGGAGTACAAAACTAATCAAGATGAAGGGTTATATGAGTGTGAGTTAAGTGGTGATTAATTCAAGTTATGATTCTTTTTTCCGTTCTCTCTCTCTCTCTCTCTCTCTCTCTCTCTCTCTCTCTCTCTCTCTCTCTCTCTCTCTCTCTCTCTCTCTCTCTCTCTCTCTCTCTCTCTCTCTCTCTCTCTCTCTCTCTCTAGGGTCGCACGGTATAATGAGGTGGTGAAAGTATGTTAGTATGTAGTTCCTTGCAGTCTCCAAAGTTTCCCTTCTCGTTACATTATTTAGCTGCATGGCGACCTAAATAATCATGGAATTTAAGCTTTTAACCTGTTTCTCTTCACCTTCCGAGAGAGAGTAAAAGAGAGACTGAGAGAAAGAGAGTTAAGGTACACCCAGCATACGTGCACACCTCATGGCTCTGATATCCGTGACATGACTGATCTATAGACAACAAACACAGGCTATTAAACGCTCACAGCTCACCACGCCAGCGCAAGAAACGACCGAGAAGAGATTGTGAGTCTTAATGTGCGTAGAAGAGCGAGCGAGCAGCGAAGGATACTAAGAAGGATGGGATGGAAGGAAAAACTTGCGAGGGCTTAAACTGGTTCCTTAAGAAGGCGGAGTGATATGGGAGGAGGAGAAGGTTACAAGTTGGCTTAAGCGGAGTGCGAGAAAGTAGACGTGTATAGGAAGTACAGCTAAGTGGAGGATGTTTGGACTTGAGTGGCAAGATAGGGTGATGGAAGGGACTGTTTGGGTACACGGAGGAAGAAAATGATAAGTATGTAAAATATGTATTATGTAAAATCTCATACACGTATAGTAATCTATTTTGTGAGTGTAACAGGAATGTGTATGTAACGGGAATTGTTACTAAACGCCTTCTATCTAACCTTGTACATACGAGGGAATTCATGATGCAAAAATACTAGGTGTAAAAACTAGTGATTTGCCTCAACATTTGCTGGTAATTCTCTTATAATGGAGTGAATTTAGTAATTATATGCATTTTCTGTACACATATCAGAGATTTTGAGACTCACACACACACACACACACACACACACACACACACACACACACACACACACACACACACACACACACACACACACACACACACACACACACACACACACACACACACACACACACACACACATATACATATACAGAAAAATGAAAGAGAAAGAGAGAAAAGTCCATGGATGAGCCTCACGTGATGTACAGCCTCGAGTGAGAAATGTATTTGTTTATTCATATATTTATTTATTTTATCTATTTGTTTGTGATCTTTTTTTGTGGAGATATTTACTCGTGTTTTTGGACTTTGGTGAAAATACTATTAAATTACCTATTTTTATAACAGCCTGTAATTAGACTGCAGATAATGACGACTATAAATCATTCGTCAAACTGAACACAGCTTCCTTCCCCTTCCTGTATCGTGAGTAATTTATGCACATCATTTACTCTCTACAGGTAATGAAGGCTTGTGTTCACCTGGCGTATTTCACCTGCCACAGCTGCCACCAGGTATGTTGTTCTTTAATTAATTGAAAGGAATTTGTACGCTTGACCAATTCATACTTTTATTCCTGCTATATTTATTTGCATTCTCTCACTGCTATCTGCTTGTACCACCGCCACCACCACCACCACCATCACCACCCCCACCATCACCACCACCACCATCACCACAACACCCACGTCAAAAGCAACAGAATTGACGACACAGACTATTCTCCTTCAACCATGACCACCAGAATCCCGCGCTCGACTCTGTTCTAGGTTGCTCGCCACTTTCCCGCCTGGATCAATACTCACCCTCCCTCCTGTCCCTTCCCCTTCCCTGGCCCACCCCAGCCCAGCCCCGGCCATCACTATCCCTGCCTCTACTACTTCTCTCTCAGCCTCCCTGCTACTCCAACCCCTCTCCTTTCACCCTTTGCATGTACTATTATACATTTCACTGTCGCTTTGTGTTCTCTTCTTTTTTTTCTTTTCTCTCTCAGTAAGATTGGTAGTAATTTAATTATTTTTTTTCTTCTACTTTTCCTTAAGCCCATTAAGTAGCAAGACGCGTATCCATTAAGCTGCGTTGTTAATTGATGTGCTTATAGTTTAATAAGTTTATGTCGCTGAGGAAGGTGATGAAGGGGATCCGTAACACCTTAGAGAAGCGACGGTACAGGAGAACTAAACACCTGCAACAGGTTAGCAGGATGAGGCTTCTCTGTCCCGCTCGACTCCCCCCCTGATCCCCCTGATCACCCCCTGACGCCCCTGACAACTCCCCCCCACACACACCGGCCTAGAGTCTCTGCTACTGTTACTGCTTTTGTATGTTTTGTATGTTTGTAGTCCGTTTCTCTGCTCATCAGGTACTTAGTGACACATAAAGTAGGATTATCAGTACTGTGTCTCATCCAAAATTGTCAATACGGTAGCAGGTTTTTTTTCCTTCTATTTTCCTCCCACCAAAAACCTTGTATTCCACCGATCGGAACGCAAGGTCGTGTAGTGGGACAGAAATCGGCAGGTGGGAATAGTTACGAGCGTCCCACGGCATTGCAAGGTGACGCTTTTCTACGTAGGTACCTGTGTGGTGTGTTTGTGAGGGTGAAAATGTAGGATAGACTTCTTAACTAAATAATGTACCACACACCAAGAAAAGTACACTGGTAGCAGAACACAAAAAAAATAAGCTTCTAATGGAATTATATATATTAGGTGTAAAAAAAATGGAAATAATTATATCTTAAAATTGTTACCGCGAAGAATAAGCGAGAATAATTTGTCACCACGCAAGATGTACTACTCATGAAGTCTACTCTTTGACCTTCTACAATACTTAAATGTAGTGGATGTTTACCCTAGTACATGCTATTTTTTCTGTCTTATTATGTCCAAAGAATAAGGTGACGTTAATGAACAGTGTCGGAACCACTTATAACGGCAAAGAATAAGGGAAAGAACGTTAAAAAGAAAGGAAAGGAAGAAGGCAAAGGAACAAAAACACTGAAATAAACGGAAGGTTGAGAGAAAGAAGAAAGAAAGAAATAGAACAAAAATAGAGATAGAGGAGGTACAAGGAGAAGAGAAACAAAAAAAAGTGCAAAAATATCTTAGATTGAAGTGGATTCAGGATGTGGTGGTGGTGGTAGTTATTCCAGAGGGAAGAGTGGGTGCACTGCCTCCCTCAAGGTGGAGTGTCCTTTGCGGGGGAAAGAGAATTAAGGAAGGGAAGCAAGGAAAGGAAGGGAAGGAAGGAGGGTGAGGTAGGGACGGAAGTAGAGCAAGAAAAAAAAAACTAATGGGAAGGGATGCAAGGCTGCTCCAACCTCCGCCACAAACCTATCGATCCATTCACAAGAGCAAATCACATCTCAAATCATAATTATCTAACTGCTTAATACGAGCTGCAGATGTAAACAAAAACAAA
>JAXIVD010009748.1:2500-5000 GCA_036785275.1 Cancer borealis
AAATACATATATAACAGATTCGCATCATAAACATTTATTCAGAAATAGTTATACATTTATTTTTCTTAAGCTAATTTAGATAGTGATTCTCTGGTAGCAAATTAATTCTACAAGGAGGAAGAAAAAGAATGTAGCAGTAAGGAAAAAAATAGTATTGCTTGTGGTGGGGTATCAAGGTTTTTCATAATCCTGTTTTTTTTCAATATCTCTTTCATTGGGTTTTTTTCATCCTTCTTGTGTGTGTGTGTGTGTGTGTGTGTGTGTGTGTGTGTGTGTGTGTGTGTGTGTGTGTGTGTGTGTGTGTGTGTGTGTGTGTGTGTGTGTGTGTGTGTGTGCGCGTGTGCGTGCGTGTGTGTGTGTGTGTGCTGTCTTTGTTGACGGGGAATTTATAATGACGTATCGAACAGCGTCTGTATTAATTAACGCAAATGAAAGAAAAATAAACAGCAGAAAAAATAGATAAATAAAAAAGAATATAAACTTTGGCAGATACTCTAACTTTCTTTTTCATTTTTCTTCTTTTCTTATTTATTCAGTAACGGAAAGGAAGGAAACAATGACTTACACATTCATAGTAAAAAAAAGAAAGACAAAATACTGTCTTTAGTTTATTTAATAATAGTATACAATTTTTTTTTCTTTACATCTACAAATACGAAAGTTACCTGTCTTATATTGTTTTCTTATCGTGTTTCATTACTTTATATCTTTTTCTTATTTAAACATTTAAAATTTTTGCGGATCACCACTTCTTTTTTTAATTTTCTTATCAAATCTTTACTTTGATCTCCACCCCATCTTATTCCTCTTTCCAATTCCATTTTTTTCTTTCTTCATTTCCTCCTCCAACCCCAAGTTCCATTTCACCAACTATTCATTCCCTTTCCTTAGTATTCATTGAGCTATCTTTTTTTTCACTTTCTCTCTTTCATCCTTTTCAATTTTCTTCCCACAACCAGTGGTATTCCTTTCTTCTTTCTCTACATTTTCAAATCACCTCTTCACCTTTTCAAACAGTTTTCCTTATTATATATCAATTATATATTAAATCCTTTTTTTTTCTCTCACTCCCAGATACTTGAAAAATTACTTATATAAAAGTTTAAAGTCTTTCAATTTGCAGTAAAATTTTTTTTTCAAGTGTTCCCTTATGACTAACTGTTCCCGAGACAATGGCAAGAAACACTTCTCACAATGAAAACGGTCAGTTGTTATTTTGTAAAAGTTATACATAGAGACACCAAATATCTCTAATCCGTTGTATTATGCTGATATATATAGGGCTTCTATATGCATTTTTCTCATATGAGACCAGTAAAGTTAAAGTTAAAATTTTCATTATTTTTATTAGGCAAACAAAGGTTTTCGGTCGTGCTGATCACTAATCTCGCCTCAGCTTTCAGATTCATATAATGTCAAACCCTAAACAACTCGCCTTACTGCTTACCGTAACAATACCGGAAGGAGACTCGATTCCTTCCCTCAACTCTAAATTACCCATTATCATTCAACGCAAACTACACTATTCTTCTCACCAGAGCCTCAGTAAGACTCTTAGAATAAAACTCCCTTGATAGACTCCATCTTCCAGCTCCCTGAAGGCAAACTGCTCCATTAAAGATGACGCCTTAATGGAGTTGAATGCCAGATAATGGGTTCAGGTGAAGGCCAGGTCCACTGAATCAAAGCTTAATGGTTGATAATGAAAGAGAAAATAATTAATACACACTCAAGCTCCTGTGTATGTTTGTGTGTTTCTTTTTAACCTTGCATTCACAAGTAAGCTTTGTTAACTGTGTGGGGAACAGTACTTGACTTTATATTGTTTGTTTTAGTTTGGGTTTAGTTCTCATTCTCCCTCTCTCTGTCAGACCCACACGTTCGATGTCACTAAGGATGAACCCGATTCAGACATGCCTCACGGACACGGATTCAGACGCTTCGAGAGCTCATTCACGAACACGAAGTACCAATAATGTTCTGGATCTGCTTCTTGTTGCACTTCGAGCCTACGTGTCTGTGGCATTATGTTATTATCCATACTATTATTACTATTATTCGTTTTAACTCATTTTACTTATCTATTTCTTCTTCTTTTTTGTACGAGACGAGTGCACACCTTGTCTCACGTACCTCTGCCGTGCGTGTGCCGTGCCTGCGTGTTGTGCCATGTATCTGAGACGTGCTTATTGGGTCTGTCTATAGGGACGGGCAGACCTACATCGAAATCCTATAGTACTTTGTGTTCTTCATATTCTTTGAGGTCTTGTGGGACTGAGGACATTCGCAACCCAGCCAACCACCCGCAGCTACCCCCGGGGACTCCATGCCTCCAGAGAACACAAAGGAGACGTCGCCTTTGTCAGCAGCGAGGTGGAGGAGGCAGTAACGCAGCAGGAGCAACGTGGAGGAGGGAGGGAGAGCTGAAACAGGAGGGAAAAGGAGACCAGAATAGCAGAAGGGAGATGGACAAAGCATTTCCTGTTGAGCTGGAGGTGTT
>JAXIVD010009748.1:10000-12500 GCA_036785275.1 Cancer borealis
AAGGAGAAAGATGAATGGAGCGAATAAAGTCGGCTGAGAGTGAGGAGAAGAGGAAGAAGTAGAGACATATGAAGAAACTACGTGAAGATGGAAAGGAGTTTGCGAAGAATAAAATGGGTGAAGAAGACTGGTGTGAATCAAGATTTTAAGCCAGAAACACGGGAAGAAAACTACTCTTGTTGAGAATACAAGAAACGGCGGAATCCAGCGTTAAGCCATGAAAAAATATACCCGATTCTTGACGCACTTTTCGAGGATGGGAGGAAGGAGGAGCGGCGTGAGGATAGCGCCCTTGGGAACCCCGGCACAGTGTTAACTCCTTGAATAGTTCCCTTGAGTTTCGGACTCTCCGGAGGCGCGGGAAGTTACACGAAGCTGAACTTCAGTGATCGGATTTCTGTCGATTAAAGACCTGCCTTAAACGGTTTTCAAAGATGAACAGAAATAACAAAGAATGTGTTTGAATACTGTGTTAAAGTGCTTAAAGAAAAAGGATGTAAAAATAATGCTTCTTTCTTGATTGATGGGCTTTCAAAAACTATTCTTAAGGTGATGAGTTCAAACAATTACTAATTAAAAGCTTGTAATAAGATGTTTCGAAAGGATGAGTGAAAGAATAATGATGTAATGCATCAGTCACAAGTTTAACTACAAGGAAGGACTGTGTGTGTATGTGTGTTTGCATGCGTGTGTCTGCGTGCGTGAAAGTGTATTTGTTTAAAGTTGTTTATCACCAAGAAACGCATAAGTCCTCATTACACTTATCCGTAAGCAAACGAATGAAAACAAAAGGACGTAGAGCCAAGGTGTGTCTGTGCCTCTGTGCTTAACCAGTAAATGAGTCTCCTCGGCACCAACATTACAACACATAAACAGGAACACAGTCTCGTGATTAGCATACATCCTCCCAAACATATTTTACTGAAGTTACACGTACATTTTATTTACCTCACTTGATTAGGGAATATAGAAACAATAAATATTTTACAGATATTCGCAGCAATGGAAAAGACTTGCACTTAAACGTCATCTAATATGAATTTGTTGAAATATGTCCGCAAACAACTATGATATTATAAGTATATAGAATCATGCATAAGTAATCACTACCTGTAATATACCTGCTGATGGGTAGAAAGGTACGTCAGTAATATATGAGGTGGAACAGAATACCCGGAAGAAATTTATACATACCAACATCACTAACAAGAAGAAAAGAATCCACCGTGAAGTTGTGTCATTCTGGAAAAGTTATTCGATTAGTTTTACAGTATACAAGAATCACTGTGTATTCGCTGTATACTGTATATACAAAAAATATTGGAAAGTCATACAACTACAGAGTATGAAACCCAATAAACCTGGAGGGGGGATGAAAATAGCTTCGTTTTTCTATAACGATACATGTCTTTGTAATACCCGGGAAGCGAGTGTGTGTGTGTGTGTGTGTGTGTGTGTGTGTGTGTGTGTGTGTGTGTGTGTGTGTGTGTGTGTGTGTGTGTGTGTGTGTTCCTGTCCTCGTCTCCCTATCATTATTCGCCTAATCACAGCCTGTCTAGCGACTTTCTTTCTTCTTTTCTTCACAGACAAGCACATTATTATTTTCCTTTCAACTGCATCTCTCTCTCTCTCTCTCTCTCTCTCTCTCTCTCTCTCTCTCTCTCTCTCTCTCTCTCTCTCTCTCTCTTCTCTCTCTCTCTCTCTCTCTCTCTCTCTCTCTCTCTCTCTCTCTCTCTCTCTCTCTCTCTCTCTCTCTCTTCTCTCTCTCTTATCAGAAACTTTCTTACGCCGCAAATTCCAAAAACTTAGTGACCAACACCTATGAATTTTCGTTCGAAACAAAGAGATTTCTCACTCAGTTACTCTGCGACACACACACACACACACACACACACACACACACACACACACACACACACACACACACACACACACACACATACACACACACACACACACACACACACACACACAGACACACACACACACACACACACACACACACACACACACACACACACACACACACACACACACACACACACACACAAACTTTATGCCTACACATCAACAGAAAAAAAATGATAGTAAAAGGAATAAAAAATGATACCAGAGCAAGATGATAAAACTGACCCATTTTTACGCCAGGGATAACACCGCTTAGGAAAGAAAAACAGAGATTTTTAGATTACTTTCCCTTGTTAGTAGGTCTTAGTATACAAAAGAAAAGAAGAAGAGGATAAAGGAGGAAGAGAAAAGAGCTCAGGAAATGTGTGTGGTGGTGTTACAGGCAAGAATATGTACTCGTAGAAGGCACGGAAGGGAAAGTGTTAAGAGTGAGGACAGCATATTTAACTTGATCATAGCTTCTTTTTTTTTTACTTAAGGTTTAGTATGAAACATGAGGGTATTATGAGGAATCGTGAGAAGTTTCCCCGTAAATAATGAGACGGTGTGTGTGTGTGTGTGTGTGTGTGTGTGTGTGTGTGTGTGTGTGTGT
>JAXIVD010009749.1:0-10000 GCA_036785275.1 Cancer borealis
TTATAAAGACCACCTACCTACACCCTGTTTTTTGTGCGTGTGTGTGTGCGTGTGCATGTGTATATATGAATATATGTATGTATGTATACAGGCACAATGGGGAGGTAGGAATCGAGACATATGGTACTCTGCACATATATGATATCCAATGTAATCCCCTTAATGGTGGGATTGTCAGAATTCACATGCGGATTCATGAATGACTGTTCTGTTTGGTTTGGTGATCTCAAAAAGCAATACGAAAGTGGAAAAAAAAATCATAAATGGTGAGCAGTTTATGGCGGCAGTATAAACGGTAAAATATCCATGGAGCTGCACGTGTGAAGGATATTAGTTAGACTCAAAAAGATTATTCGATGCAAACGAACATGGCTGGAATGTAATAATAAAGGAATATAAAAAGAAACGTAAATACATGAGGAAGTAGAGATAACATTTTGTATAATGCCTCCATACAGAAAAATGCTTGAGGATGTGGGAAGAATAGATCCATACAGACTCATTTACCAATCCAAGATACACGAAAAACAAACAAAAACAAACACGGAATCCACTAGCAACCCTTATTTCTACCTTAAGATTCAATAACGATCCAATTCTTCAATCCACATTATCAGATAAAAAAAACACGTAACAATACAATAAAGAACATCTAAGTATGGCACAACTAGTAACTCACTTGTAATACGCACTGGGTTAGGTTAGTTGGTTTTCTGGTCAGTAGAGGGCCAGTCACCGCCGTTCTCATCTCCACTTACCTGAAAACAAGGAAAAAAATCGTGTAAACTTTCATAATCATTGCCTCAAGGTCAGGTGTTGGCAGGTCTCTTCACTCTACCTGTACCCTATGTTCACTGTAACCTGTAATCCACTTGTAGCATCATCCACTGTCCTTTGTAACCTTCCCCAACGTAACTCCATCTTTGTAAACTGCAAACCTCTGTAATACGCACTCTTAAACACTATTCCTGCAAACATTAATCGCGTTTCTCTCGTTGTCTTCCCTTCCAGGAAATTCCCTTGAAACCCGAAAGACTCATTAATCTACAACCTCCTCGTTGCCTCGTATCAACATCCAAAAACCCATCCCTTGCGTTTAGTAATTTCCTGAATGCACCACTCACTTTATATTAAGTTAACAGATCATCACCCTTTTCCCTCCTCCCTTCCTCCCTCCCTTTCTCCCTTTCTTCCTTCCTTCCTTCCTTGCTTCCCTCCTTTAATAATTCACCTTGTCCCAGGCAATCCCGATCCTCTCTTGACCACCTCAACATCAACCTTACAAAATTGTGGTGGGAGGGGACAAAGGCTTCCCTTTAGTGGTAGTACTTGAGAAGACTTAAGCTCCCTTGTCTCATCCCTACATCACCTCTTCCCCCTCCCATCAGCACCCATGAGGCGGCCACAACCACTATTTTACGGGGGTGATGGACGGCCAAAGAGACCCCGAATAAGGAGGGAAGTAGTGCCGGGCGGGAAGGTTGCTGTGGACTCCCGCTAAGACGGTTTGGTGGTCCGTATTGAAATGATTGGCGCACTGCTTCTCTCTCCATCGCGCTGTTACCCCGATAAACACTAAACAAAGGATGTGTGTGTGTGTGTGTGTGTGTGTGTGTGTGTGTGTGTGTGTGTGTGTGTGTGTGTGTGTGTGTGTGTGTGTGTGTGTGTGTGTGTGTGTCTGTGTCTGTGTGTGTGTGTGTGTGTGTGTGTGTGTGTGTGTGTGTGTGTGTGTGTGTGTGTGTGTGTCTGTGTGTGTGTGTGTTTGTTCTCTTTCTATCGGATTAGAACTTAAGAGCATGGCGCAGAGAGGCGTTGTTAGCCACCTAATCTATTCCTTCAATCCACTCAACTGAGATGTGTGAAGCAACCCAGGATAAGTATTTGTGAGATCCACATAAATATATTTGTAACTAGTGTGTGAAGAGAATAAATATTTTCAATTGTGGAGAGAGCAGCCTTGGAATCACAACAGATTACGTACCTTCCTTCCCATCAATAGTAGGGACAACGTAATAAAATCCCACAAAAATACTATTCAGAACTACGATAAAAAAGTGATGCGGATGAAGGGAGAAGCTGCATCGGATAAAATCTTAGATAACTCCTAAGAAAAAAAGTCAACACCAGCACCACCAGACTTGGAACCATCTATACAAACTGATGTGCAACCCTAGTGTTGGGATGCATGGTATGTACTGCATATATATATAAAAAATAAGTGATATATATACTAACATATCTTGGTAAGTCTGTTTTAGATATTGGTAATGATTAGCGAAAGTATATTCCCGGAAACTCTCACAGCACCACACATATAAGTTATGTCCGTTAAGAAAGACAATCACACAAGGGAGTAAGAGGAGGAGGGTTTATGCAGGTAGTATGAAGAGGCGGTACACGTTCCTCTGCTCAGGTGTGATGATGTTCAGGAACTTTAATAATCTCCACTGGACGAGCAGATGGAAGACAAAGTTGTAAGGTTGGCGTGGCTGTCATAATTCAGGTGTGTGTGTGTGTGTGTGTGTGTGTGTGTGTGTGTGTGTGTGTGTGTGTGTGTGTGTGTGTGTGTGTGTGTGTGTGTGTGTGTGTGTGTGTGCGTGTGTGTGTGTGTGCAAGAGAGATAAAGAAAGAAAAGAGAGAGAGAGGAGAGAGAGAGAGAGAGAGAGAGAGAGAGAGAGAGAGAGAGAGAGAGAGAGAGAGAGAGAGAGAGAGAGAGAGAGAGAGAGAGAGAGAGAGAGAGAGAGAGAGAGAGAGAGAGAGAGAGAGAGAGAGAAGAGAGAGATTAAGAAATTGATCAATAATAATGTTTCCATGAAAATTTTGACACTAACACACGTACTCATACATACACACATTCTCCTTTACACACGCACACGCACACACACACACACACACACACACACACACACACACACACACACACACACACACACACACACGAAAAAAAAAAAAATACACACAAAAAAAAAAAAATAAATAAACAGAACATAACAGCAGTAATAACACTAGTCAGGTTTAGTAGCTGCCTAAGATAAATAATTAAAAAAAATGTAAGGTAGGAAAAAGGAATGGGCGCCAAAAATGATGAGGCCATAAAGGAAAGGATAAGTATTAGTTACGTGGCCAGATAGGAAAAAAAATGATGACAATGACTAGAAAAACGGACAGTATGTATGGGAGGGAGAAAGTGATGGGGACTGGAGGTAATGGGTACACGCGATTATAAAGGGGACAGGAAATTGCTTAATCCATAACAGGAAATAACACTGAGAATTGAAACGAGTGGAATTTGGTCATAAAAATAGAAGAAAAAAACAAGAACTCCCATCATAGTAAAGGGTGACAGGTGTGTTAAGGGGATGGAAGGGCATGGTTAGCTGGGCGTAGGTGGTCAGACGAGCAGCTGTGTTGTGTAGTTGTAAAAGTTGTCAAGTAGTTATAAGTAGATAACTAACCACTTAACAGATAATAGTTTAACACGAAAACCTATTTTACACAAATATATTTATAAACTAATTAAACAAACAATTACTTAATCCTTGTATCACTGTGAAGTCTATTGTTTCTCTCTCTTTATAAACACAAGAATGATAATATAAGCAGGAGTCCTGAAATTAGATTAGTCTGGGCTTTTAAATAAACAGGAAACTAAATGTAAATAATAAGCGTCAGGTGTTAGGTGGTGATAATGATAATGAGTACACGGAGGTTAATAATAGTTATAATCATTCGATACAATAAGAACATTAAATGAAGCGAGTGATATTAAACAGACAGAGACCATTACCACATGACCAAACAAAAAAGAAACAACAGAAAACGAAAACACAGGTAAACGGACATTAAATGATAACACACAATCAAGGAATATTAAGTAAAAATAATTATACCAGAAAGGAATTTAAGGACATATATAAAAAGGAGGGAAATAGTTAACGATAACAATGACAATAATAATAACAATAATAATAACAATAAACACCAATAACAATAATAGCAATACGAGAGAGAGAGAGAGAGAGGAGAAAAAAAAAAACACAACACTACAAAGAAGCTCCGATGAAAACAGAGAAAGTATAGAGTAGTAGGGGTAGGCGGGTTCCATCACCATAAGCCCCTCCCCTCTCCCTCCCTAAGCCCCTCCCCCCCATTCCTGAGGTTCCAAGCCTGGGTCTTATATATTGTAGGATTCCCAAGATTTCTTCCGGTCTGTTCGGCATCTTTACAACGGTGGTGTTCCTTGCAAGAGTTCCGATGTAGAAGTCGAGATTAACGTGGGTGTCGTTTGCAAAGGACCCAGGGAACCCGACACCAAATATCTGTCTCTCTTTCTCTCTCTCTCTCTTTCTCTTTCTCTCTTTTTTTTTTTTTTCTCTCTCTCTCTCTCTCTCTATTTCTTTGATCATTATAAACTTCATTTCCGTTGAGTTATCTTAATTTTGTTTCCCTTTCCTCTTCATCTTGTACTTTTAATTTTGAACTAGTTTGTATTCATCTCTAGTTTCTATTTTTATGTATTTTCTTTGTCTATAAATTCTTTAAAGTGTAGCTATATTCGTTTTCTGTAACAAAAAAAAAAAGATACCTACGTATATTTCTTTTATCAGTTTACACACACACACACACACACACCCACACACACACACACACACACACACACACACACGCACACACACACACACACACACACACACACACACACACACACGTACATACAAAAAAAAATACAAAGGTTTTTCTCCTCTTTCATTTCGTTTTCCTCTTTTTTTCTATTTCAACGAATATTTCTCCATTTATCGTATTTCTTTTCCATTATTGCTTCTTCCTATATCACTTGTTCTTTCCCTTCTATTTTATTTTTTTAATTTTATTGTTTTTTTAAATTTCTATTTGTTTTCTTCTTGTACATGTTCTCTACTTCTCTTTTAGTTTCCTCTTCCTCCTCCTCCAACTATTTTTTCTTTCTCTCTCTAGATACACAACTCCGTTTCTCTTCACTGATAAAATTCAAACTATCCTCGTTTTGAGAGTTTTTCTTTCTGCTTGGCATGATATTTGAAGGGAATCTCTCTCTCTCTCTCTCTCTCTCTCTCTCTCTCTCTCTCTCTCTCTCTCTCTCTCTCTCTCTCTCTCTCTCTCTCTCTCTCTCTCTCTCTCTCTCTCTCTCTCTCTCTCTCTCTCTCTCTGTCTCTGTCTCTCTCTCTCTCTCTCTCTCTCTCTCTCTCTCTCTCTCTGTCTCTGTCTCATTATCTCTCTCTCTCTCTCTCTCTCTCTCTCTCTCTCTCTCTCTCTCTCTTCTCTCTCTCTCTCTCTCTCTCTCTCTCTCTCTCTCTCTCTCTCTCTCTCTCTCTCTCTCTCATTTTTTTGCCTAACACCTGTTTCTTTTCTCCCAAATACGCTATTTTGTATTCCCTCTTTTTTTCTCTTTTTTTTCGGAGGGTGAGATACGAAGAGACAAGACACCAGTAATAGACTAAAATGACTATTGAGAAATACCAACGAAATTGAACACAAAACTAAGGCGTGAGGATATGATAAGGTATAATATTTTTCGCACAAACCACGAAATCTGATGACCTAAGACACACATAGGAAGAAAAAAGCCATTCACAAAATTATTTGAAACGGAGACACAGAAGAGAGTAAAAGAAATGGAGAAAACCAGTAACGAGGAAGGTAATACTATATATTTTTTTAAACGTTATGGTTTCTTAAAGTCGGAAACGTATGTGAAATAGCTTTATGTTTAAATAATAGGTAAATGAAAGGGAGCAGGAAGTTGAGGTAAGCGTCTAGCAGGTAAATTCTCTATGCTTTGACACCTGCCTTGCTATATAGATTTGAAGTCTCCTCTCGCGGTTCCAGAGTTAAGACGTTGAAATATGTAACACCATCTAAGCTTTAGTGTTATTCATCTCTTTCATATAAATTTAAAAAAAAAAAGACAAATTCCTTAAAGTTTATATAGAATGTGAGTCAGTATGAATAGTTTGCCCTACATCCCGAGCGGAAATGAAATTGAGCCACATTGTGATTGAACATAATTCCAGGAGAGAAAATGAAAACTATTTTCCAGTCAAAATGAACTTAACAACTACCAATCCTGGAGGTGATCTGAGGGAATGACTTGACTGCACATTTGACAACAGGAACAACAACTCACACTGAAATAGACTTGAGTGTCGGGAAAAGAAATGGATCACACCTGTTCTCTACCTTGAGGGAGGAAGGGAGGGACTGAGGGGGGAGCACGGCCTTGTATGGCGAGGCAGATGGTGGTTGAGGGAGGGAGGAAGGGAGGGAGGGAAGGGAAGGGAAGATATACTAGGTGAGTAAGGCGAAGGAGCGTGGCGTGGCGGGAAAGTAATGTATATGTGGAGCAGGTATTGGAAGGGCGTGCTGAGGCGTAGCAGAAGAGAAATCTGGCGATGGGAAGGTATTAGAGTGAGGGCGTGTGAGTTTGTAGAGGAAGGGAACGTGATGAAGAAGGGGAAGGAATGGAGCTAAAAACACAGGTGGAAAGGAAAGGAAGATGTAAATAACTATTGACAAAGAAAAAAAGGAAGCAACACAGTTAGACGATGTTTTATAAGTGAGAAAATTTTAAACAAAAGAAAATTGCTTCACAGTGTTAAACTTACGTGAAAAAAAAACATGGAAATAATTGCAATCTGAACGTTTTAGTTAATAAAATAATTAGATAAATAGAAACAGAAGAAAATATGTAAATTAATAAATAGATGCTGTCAGTAATGCCATTTGTTTCCCTTTATAGAAAATAGAGATTATGATAATAACAAACAATTAAGAAACAAAGGATGAATGCGTTCGGAGCTTCTGTATTACCCTCTCTCTCTCTCTCTCTCTCTCTCTCTCTCTCTCTCTCTCTCTCTCTCTCTCTCTCTCTCTCTCTCTCTCTCTCTTGAATCACACGTTACTTCATCACAAACTCTCTACGAATATTTCTCTCCCTTTCTCTTTTCTACTTTATTTTTACCTTTTTTTTTCTTAAGCTGTGGAGCAATATTTTTTTCTTCTTCAATATTTTAGTGCCTGGAGCCATTAGTGAAATTATTGAAGAAATTCCACTGCAGGAAAGAAAAAATATTCATAGGTAATGCAACCTGAGCTTAGAGATTATAATAATGTATCTTTTTCGTTCTCTTTTTCCTCCTCCTCTTCCTCCTGCTCCTCTTTCCTATTTTCGATTCCTATCTATGAAAAAGAAATATAAAAAAGCTTGTAAAAATCCAGCTACAAACGGAACATCATCTTAATCAGCAGGCGAGGAGGAGGAGGAGGAGGAGGAGGAGGAGGAGGAGGAGGAGGAGGTGGAGGAGGAGGTGGAGGAGGAGGAGGTGGAGGAGGAGGAAGAGGAGGAGGAGGAGGAGGAGGAGGAGGAGGAGGAGGAGGAGAAAGCGGAGAAGAAGAAGAAGAAAGCGGAGAAGAAGGAGAAAAGGAAGAAGAAGAAGAAGAAGAAAGAAGAAGAAGAAGAAGAAGAAATGGAAGAAGAAGAAGAAGAAGAAGAAGAAGAAGAAGAAGAAGAAGAAGAAGAAGAAGAAAGAAGAAGAAGAAGAAGAAAGAAGAAGAAGAAGAAGAAGAAGAAGAAGATTAGAAACAATATGAGCAAGATAACAACGACGATTACAACGATAATGACAACGAAAGCAACGACTTCTATTTCTACTACTACTACTACTACTACTACTACTACTACTACTACTACTACTACTATTACAACTACTACTACTACTACTATTACAACTACTACTATTACTACTACTAATAATAAAAACAGTCAAAAAACAAAGGCATTAAGGTAAAAATGCTCGAAACACCAGCGGAAAAAAAGTCATTGAAATAAAAAAGAGAAAAACAGGAATTCAAAAGTATACATATCGTTTAAAACGGACACATTCCCACTAAAGGCAATGGTGCACTTCGCAAAAACTGCAAAAAATACTCCTGAACAGCAATTATACCTACGATAACAGAGCAAATTAGGCTGAGGAGGAGGTGGGGGGGTGAGGGAGTGTGGTTGCAATGAGGAGGAAGAAGAAAGAGAGGATAGATAAAGTAACAAAGAAAGTATGGATAGATGAGAGAGGGAAAGAGAATGGGTAATAAAATACATGGGCTAGGAATGAATACAATGAGAAGAAGAATATGAAAAGAAAGAATAGAGAAATGAAAGAAAGAAGGAGTTGGGGATGTGTGGTGAGGAATGAATGGGGTACAGTGGGGATTAGGGTGGAAGGGGAAGTGAGAGAATATTCTTCATCCTCCCTCTATCCCTCCCTCCCACCCTATCCCATCCCTTCTCGCTACTTCTACTCGACTCTACACACCCGCCCATATATTCCCCTCGACTTACGGGAGTCCAGCACGAAACCGATTCTAAAAACTATGAGAGATGATCTAGCCATACCACTCCTTTCCTACCTACCTCCTCCTCCTCCTCCTCTTCCTCCTCCTCCTTTTTCTCCTTCTCCTCCTCCTCCTCCTCCTCCTCCTCCTCCTCCTCCTCCTCCTCCTCCTCCTCCTCCTCCTCCTCCTTTTCGTCCTCGCTTATTTAATTTCTTCTTATGTTTATTAATGTTTTCAATGGTTTCTAAAATTATTGTAATTGTTTTCTGATTTTCTTAAATGTTTTTCTTTTTAATGTATTGTTTCTTATTTAGGAAACAAAGCTAAAAATGAGAAATTATTTTGATGTAACATTTTCAGCTTACATTAAAATTATATGAAATAAAAGATGGATGATGCATATATTATCTTCAAAATAATTCAAATAAATATAATAAATACATATTGGCACCAATAAACAAAGAACATTATGACTATGAAAGACAACAGAAACTACGCGTTCAAAATAATTAACTTTTATAGATCGATTGAAACAAAGCACTTTTTCTTCAATATAATTGTAAATATTTGGAATTTACTGTACGCACAAATAGTTAACAGTATCATAATATAATCACTTAATAAGAAACTCGATAAACACTTAGCATCTGTTAACCAAATTGAATATTTCATTCTTGCGTTTTTTTCTTCATAAAAATAGATGTAAATCATTCTTGTTTTTCTCACTTTCCTATATAAATTTCATGAAAGTTTGTCTATGGTGCATAATATCGCTTCGTCTTCCGGCCAGTTTCGGCTGGAGGGAGGGGTGGGTGGGGAGGAGCCTTCCACTTTGCTGTCCTTTTGTCTCTATCAAGTAGATATCATATTAGTAATGTAGCCACACGGACAGTCTCGTTAGGAACTGTTGTTGTTTGTTCTTCCTTTGTACTTCTTTGTACTTCATTAAATCATTCGTTCTTCCTTCCGGTCTTTTCTCTTCGTTTTCGTGTATCGTTGCCCTTCCCTCCTCTCCGCCCTCCCTCCCTCCCTCCCTCCCTTCCTCTCGTGTCAACATTGCAACTCGTCTCATTGAAGGTAGTAATAAGAGAGTTGTTCTGTCTCCTCCTACATCACACGACCATGCAAAAAGGGGAAATCAGAGGAGGGCAAAAGTTTCCTCTCTTCTCCTCTTCTATTTTCTATTAGTTCCTTTCGTCCTCGTCCTCCTACTCTCCTTGCCAATCTTGTCTTCTTCCTCTTCTTCCACTGCCTTCCTCCTCCTCTTCTTCCTCCTCCAGCGGTGTCTTTTTATTTTGTTTTTTAATAGTATTTGAAGTTGAAGTATCTATTTCTTATTTTTAAGACCTCCTTGTTGCGGCGTCAGGTATCCAATTAAACTAGTCAATCAATCAATCAATATATTAATCAATTCTCCTCCTCCTCTTCTTTTTTCTTCTTCTCTTCTTCTTCTTCTTCTTCTTCTTTTCCTTCTTGTTTTTTCCTTTCCTTTCCTCCTCCTCCTCCTCCTCCTCCTCCTCCTCCTCCTCGCAGCCTGCTGATTAAGATGGTGTTTCGTTTGTAGCTGGATTTTCAGAAGCTTTTTTTAGTTTTTTTTTTATAAATGGGATTCGAAAAAAGAAATGAAAGAGGA
>JAXIVD010009750.1:10000-14731 GCA_036785275.1 Cancer borealis
ATCTAAGATGCCAGCCGTCATTGAATGTTTTCTCTTACAAAAAGTTGTTAAAATTGATGCTCAACACTATTAAATGATGAGAGGTAAGGACCAGTTACTCCTTTTTCTGATCTTGACCTCATGTTTACATAATGCTGAGCAAATCAAATGATAAATTAAAGAAGGGAAATTTCTAGTAAAAATTCCTTCAATTCTATAAAAGAGAAAAAAGAAAGATCTATATCCTAGATAGGAAAGCTAAAATAATTTGTTGTAGTAATGTAATGTTTTCGTAAGGAGGAAATATAGATAAAAGACTTCGCAACATCATAATGATACAAATTATGAAAGGATAAGAATACTGCTTAAGTCTTACATTATAATGAGGGACAAAATAGATATGAGAATACGTACATTAAGTCTTGAAAAGCGAGGCCGCAGGATGATTGAAAAAATGCAGTTAGGAATCACAGAAGGAAGGCATCTGAGAACATACCAAGTGAGGATGGAAAGAGATATCTTACTTGGCTCTCTAAGTCTACCATTTTTTAATGATTGCAATTCCCAAATTCTCACAGAAAATTTATTAAACCTAGCTATAGGTAAAAATGTTCAACTTTTTCTAAAAATGTATATGAAAAACGCGTAGACTAAATCCACTGAACGGTGAATAGTGTCAAGAGAAATATAGAGCTGAGAATGCCTTTACTGAGGAAATTATCACAAACATAAGTGAAAATTCTAAGAAAAGCCATATTTTTTTCGATTATCTGACACTGGTGAGTATTTCCACCAAATTTGGGAAGGAAAAAAAATGTATATACCTATTATAAGCTTTTTGAGGTTCCCGAAGTAAGTGTTCAGTTATGCTTGTATGTTCTTCGTATTAAAACGTGACATCAGCTTAATATTTGTGATGCCATGAGTGTATTAGCAGGAACAGCGACGCAGCTTGGAGTGTGGGTAGTTCTCAGGGTACTCAAGGGAATCGTTGGTGTTGGGTGGGGGAGGGATGTTGACGGTTCTCAGGTTACAGTGCGGGGATTGTAAATGGTGGAGAACCTAGTTGTAGAAAGAATTGTGTTGTAGAAAGAATTGTGTTGTAGAAAGAATTGTGAGCTAACTTAGGCATGCTAGATCAGATGTACCTTCTAATGTTCCAATACAATATTAGGCGTTGTGACTTGGGTAATGCATGCAGATTAAAATACAAAGCAGTACAAGGGAAGAACAAACAACAACAACCCTAGTAGATCTAACGAGGCAGATGAACGAGATTGATAAACATTTTGTGTACTACTTTTATTTTCTCTCCATATTGTAGATGGATGTGAAGTATATCTCCACTGCTGAAAGTATTCATAGATATACATAAATGAAAGCAGGCTGAGAAACTTTGAAATGGTAAAAGCTCTTCACTGTGTGTGTGTGTGTGTGTGTGTGTGTGTGTGTGTGTGTGTGTGTGTGTGTGTGTGTGTGTGTGTGTGTGTGTGTGTGTGTGTGTGTGTGTGTGTGTGAGTGTGTGTGTGTGTGTGTGTGTGTGTGTGTGTGTGTGTGTGTGTGTGTGTGTCTGTGTCTGTGTCTGTGTGTGTGTGTATTATTTTTGTTGTTGGTATTGATAGTACTATAATTACTATTACATTGTTTTCCTGCAACATGCTGGGAAATACACGTGTAGATAATCAGCGATAATTAACAGAGTAAAATACGATTATAATGACATAAAATAATCTTTAGATAAAATATTTCTTATGTATGATTTGTCGACGCCGCTTTTATTGATGAAGATCAAACGTTTTCCATATTCTTGTGGATGCAACAGACCAAGTTGTTCACATTTCTTATTGATATACATATAAATTTTCAATCTAGCTCTGCATTTGTGAGCCCGCTTCAGAAAATTCCTTCAAAGATATTTTTCCATTATAAATCCGTCATCATTTGTCTCTTTTTCTGCGTGCGTATAAATGGCCATGAATCTTTAAGTAAGGAAATGCATGTAATCTTTTATCAGTTCAACACGTTTAGCAAATTATGTCTCAAGAGCTAAACCAATATTGTTGAACTCTGTTTTATAATTCTATGGAGCGACATTCGGCAGGTTGTTTTCTTCGATTATCTTTGAAGCTCTTGACTAGCTCTATAATTTGATGTAAAGCAAAACTAATGCAAAAAATACTGGGCACCGATGACAAGAAGGCGCTGCACTGCCCACTCCGCTCGCAAGGTACTTTTATTTTTTCCTCCTCCTCCTCCTCCTCCTTCACCTCCTCCTCCTCCTCCTCCTCCTCCTCCTCCTCCTCCTCCTCCTCCTCCTCCTCCTCCTCCTCCTCCTCCTCCTCCTCCTCCTCCTCCTCCTCCTCCTCCTCCTTGGAATGGTCTGAACGAAGTAGCGATAGTTAGATGTAGTGATGGCTGCCTATCCATTATTTTACAATTAATTTTCGTGTCAAGAATATTTTCTAACCTGTTTCTTCCTTGATGAATAAATGTTACGTAGTTGCCTGGCTATTATCAATTTAGCGGGGAAAAAATACTTATATCTATAATTCTACTGAGGTGTATATTGAGAATTATAGCATATTTATAGCATGATCAGACTGCAAAAACCATAATTCCTAACAATATTATTTAGCTCTCCTTAAACTACTTCCATATTCATTTTTTTTCAATTTTGTTCCAGTATAATCAAATCATCTCCATATTTCTTTGGTTGTCTGTACATTGAAACATTATATTGACTCGCCGAACTCCTCCGCTTTTTCTTTGACCTTATAGTTATTATTTCCTTACTCAAAAACTTCAATTAATAAAGTGAACTAAGTCATACTAAGAAAAGAATAATTTCGTCAAAGCAGTGGAGAGTGCCATTGGAATAAAAAAAACAGTATAATAGAGTATTATAATTACATTTTGCGCAAGAATGTAATGACCGGTGTTTCAGTACTTCACAAACTCATCATCCTTGGAGGGAACTGATACAATCCAAGGAATAAATAAGAAAAAATATACTATACGAGGATCACTCAGGACAGTATACATTTTTTTCAATATAAGTTATGCATAAAAAAAAAATATGTGGCTGCTATAATCACTTGGCGCCATAGAACTCAGTCATTGTGGAGAAAAGAGAATTAGTTAATCAATATTATAATGTTATCGTTGGTTTAGGGATAATTACACAGCCTACAGTGATCAGCAACATCCACAAACATACTGCCTCCCGTGCTACGGTGCTCCTCACCACCAACACTCAAGAGAAGCGAGTTGCGAGTGTCTTATGCAATTCCTCGTGCCACAAGTATTCTCTGCTTCATGTCAGGTGTTCAAAAAATCCCTCGATCACCTTTTTTTACCTGCGAGATTTCTTTACTGGTTAGTCATAAAGAAACTAACACTTTTTGCAACGCTGTATTACCTTGAACCTGATGCTCACAGTGAAGGTTTTTGTATACTCTGATTAATAGGCTTAGTGTGCACGAGATCAAGAAGATATTTTCCCTTAAGTGTCTTCTGAGTAGACACAGGATGTAAGGGCACGAAATCATTTAAACGGCGGGTCCTCAGGTAGCAAACTGACTATAAAGATGGCAAGGATCCGTCTGTAAATCCAAGATGTTAAAAAGTTATGTCGGTTTATCGAATTCCATTTTTCTGCGTTTTGAATACTACAGTTTTTAGATCTTTATTTTTTTTATGTAGCTAAGCATCTTCCAGGTGACACATAACCCTTGGTGTCACCTTCGTGTTCTTGGCTGGTTAGTCGCCTGTCTCCATACGTTACTAAAACGATACAACCTCAAGCCTGTCACAGTTACGTGCCTTACATGTTGATATGGGTACTTGCTTCCATACGTGCCCAGAAGGAATGTATGGACACCTGAGTTACCTGGTTGTAAGATGCCCTGGGAAGGATTTATATTGAGGTGGACGGGCGGCCGGATTTGCCTGTCTGCCTCAACTGTCTTATAGTCACAACACCGACGCCTCTGTTAAGATATAAGACAATAATCTCACAAGCTACTTCATTTGTAAGTTTCTAAGCAGTCATATCCTTCTCTCCCGAGCATTAACAGTCATAAAATACGCAGGAAAATCATATAGTATTAGAGGCATTATAACAAAAAAAAAGATATTCAATGACGGAATGATTGGAGAGACCTGCTGTATTTTGTAAAATGCACAAAAGAATTTTGTTTTACCGAACACGAATTAAAGAACATGTGCAAACACTAAGTACTTCCAGTAATGTTATTTACTCCTAACTGTGTTGCCTCATCATTATCAACACACCTTGAAGCTGTTTTTCCATTTGTTGTTATTTTTCCTTTTCAAATACATGATCAATCATAGTTTGAAATAGTTTTTTCGATACATGACTTAAGAAAAATATCATAAAACAAAAACTACAAAATTTAAGCATTACTAAACCAATAGATTTACTGGTCTTCTTCCTGTCCACTAGATTGCCTTTCTATGTTGATGACCTGAATTGCATGGAGTGAAAAATTGCTAACCTCTATTGCCCTTTGTGGGTTTGGCTGTATTATATATATATATATATATATATATATATATATATATATATATATATATATATATATAATATATATATATATATATATATATATATATATGTATATATATATAATATATATATATATATATATATATATATATATATATATATATATATATATATATATATATATATATATATATATATATATATATATATATATATATATATAT
>JAXIVD010009751.1:0-7500 GCA_036785275.1 Cancer borealis
ATTACTGTGCTTATGTGTGTTGGCGATAATCTCCAGCTGGTAAGTATTTGGACCAAGAGAAGCAATAAACCACTGAGTCCACGCAGGCTGGAGATACAAACTTTGGAAATATGGAGAGCTGCAGGAGGAGGAGGAGGAGGAGGAGGAGGAGGAGGAGGAGGAGGAGGAGGAGGATGAGGAGGAGGAGGAGGAGGAGGAGGAGGAGGAGGAGGAAGGAGGAAGAAGAGGAAGGAGGAGTTAGGGGCGTTAACCAAGGCCAAAGCCTACTTTTATTGGTCCTTAAAATCAAGATATAAAAATTTCCAAAAATAAAAAATAAAAAAGAGAAATGCTTGTTGACGATGAAGTGTAGGTTTTTGATTTGATATATATATTTTTTTCTTTTCTACTTTCTCTCTCTCTCTCTCTCTCTCTCTCTCTCTCTCTCTCTCTCTCCCTCTCTCTCTTTCTTTCCCTCTCTCTCTTTCTTAATATTAATGGAATAAGATGAAGGAAAGAAATATAAGAGAAACAGACAAGAGAGAGAGAGAGAGAGAGAGAGAGAGAGAGAGAGAGAGAGAGAGAGAGAGAGGAGAGAGAGAGAGAGAGAGAGAGAGAGAGAGAGAGAGAGGAAGAAAGAGAGGACGCGAAACAGACATGGAAAGCCTTCAAACAACAACAACAAACCTTTACATAAATCTCTCTCTCTCTCTCTCTCTCTCTCTCTCTCTCTCTCTCTCTCTCTCTCTCTCTCTCTCTCTCTCTCACTTACAAATACGACAACAGTTGCTAACTTACACATGTGGAAAGAGAAGGAAATGAGAGAGTGAATAAGAGAGCGAATGGAGGAAATAAAGGAGAACGGAAGGAAGGAAGGAAGGAAGGAAGGAAGGAAGGAAGGAAGGAAGGAAGGAAGGAAGAGAAGAATGGAAGATGAAAGGAAGGAAAGGAGGGAGAAAAGAAGGAAGGTAGATACAACAGAGAGAAAGAAAGTAAAGAAGAGATATAAAAAGACAGTCATGGAGAGAGAGAGAGAGAGAGAGAGAGAGAGAAGAGAGAGAGAGAGAGAGAGAGAGAGAGAGAGAGAGAGAGAGAGAGAGAGAGAGAGAGAGGAGAGAGAGAGACGACACTCAGCAGCAAGGTCATCGAGGCTACAAGTAAACAAGGTGTGAGGGAGGAACTGGAATCAAGCCAGACTTGCCACATCCTCCTCCTCTTGTTGTAATATTCTCCATTATTTTCTTGGACATAAATCTTAAATGTGTCTGGATGGTGAGAGGAGGAGGAGGAGGAGGAGGAGGAGGAGGAGGAGGAGGAGGAGGAGGAGGAGGAGGAGGAGGAGGAGGAGGATGGTTTTCGTCTCCTTCTCTTTACATGTTCGGTACTCGTTGAATGGATGATGGCAGGCACTTAATTTTTAGAGATTGTTCCATCGTTACCTTATTAATATTTCATCTCTCTCTCTCTCTCTTTTCTTACCTGAAGGAGGGAGGAACAGACGCCATTACCTGTTTAACTAACACTCTTCTTCTCTTACGTTTTCTTCCGTCGTTCGTAACATGCAGGTAAATGTATTCGTATCCGTATTCGTACCTGACCTACGCACGCGAACGCAATTAAAGTTTTTCACCGTAAGTCGCCTTCTCACGGTGACTTACTGTATGCCTATGTCCCTCCTCCTCTTCTTCTTTATCTTCTTCTTCTTCCTCACCTTCATTTACCTGACCGAACAGAAAGGTTATCCAAGAGAGACAAAGAGAGAGAGAAAGAGAGACACACAAAAAAGTAGTTAATTTCTTTTGGTTTAATTTGTGTTTTTCATTATTTTCTATAGCCAAGTCTTAATTATTTTTAAGGTCAAAATCACTAAATTATTAAACATTCCTTTCTTTTTACTTGATTTTTTTTCTCTCTTCTACACAGTCAATCGATGGAAGAGGAATTAAGTTCTTTTTTACTCTCTTTCTTTCTTTCATTCTCTCTCTCTCTTTTTCTTTCTTTCTTTCTCTATCTTATCTTTTTTCCGGGTGTGGATTCTTGTGGCTTACTTTGATGTGTGTGGTGACGATGCAAGCCATGTGGTGGGTGGAGGGACGAGGACCTCAAGGTGTGTATCAAGGATTAGATGCAGTTTGTAAATGTGTTCTAACATTTATTTTATTCCCCTTTTATTTCTTCACTTCCCTCTTCTCTTTCTTTTTCTCGCCTTATCCCTGTTTCTCAGTAATTTCTTTTATTTAATTCCCTTTATCCTCACTCAATACTCCTCCCTCCTCCTCCTCCTGCACCTCTTGCCCTCATCTTAGCATCATCCTCTTAATTTTACTACTCTCTCTCTCTCTCTCTCTCTCTCTCTCTCTCTCTCTCTCTCTCTCTCTCTCTCTCTCTCTCTCTCTCTCTCTCTCTCTCTCTCTCTCTCTCTCTCTCTCTCGTACTCTCCCCTCCCTTACTCTACTACCTACACATCTTTTCCTCCCTTCCATCCTTATTCGTATCTCCCCTTAACTTAACTTCGTACTCTCTCCTCTCTCCCCCTCCACCTTCTCTCCCCTCTGTGCCCTCCCCCTGCCCCCTCCTCCCCCATCTTCCTGATCAAGCCATCCATCAACGCACTTAATCACGTCTTGTCGTCCAAATTCCACTACTTTGGACCAGACGACAGGGCGCCTCTCACAAATACTCACCCCAGCTGCCTTACCTTACCTTACCTTACCTGTAACTCTCATTAAACCCCCCTTCCCATTCCCCCTCCCTTCCCCCCTTCCCCTCACCTGTTCCGTGTTCTCACCTGTTGTGGTGTTCATTATGGCTTGTTTATTGTTATGTTTCGTACGTGATTTGTTTTATAAGCGACTTGGATACGTGTCTATTTATTGCATTTTGTTATTTTTTTATTTTTATATTACCGTTGTCTCATTTGTACCTGTTCACTGCCTCACCTGTTCCTCTCCTGATTAACCCGTTTCACCTATTACTTCCTCAGGTGTAAGTTTCTCATCCTCACCTTCTTCACATTTACTCATTCTCCTGCACCTGTTTCCTTCCCTGATTCACCTGTACCTCCTCGCCTCACCTGTTCCCGCGACCCTACCTGTCCTCCTCCCTTTAACGTTCCTTATGCAACACGAACAAAGGAAAAGATCGAGTATTTTGAAACTCAGATTGATACTAAAGGTAATCTGTTTCTCCTTAAGATACAAACAACGTCTTACCTTTTTTTTTTTTTTTTAAAGGTAAACTAGATTGATTTTTGTTTAAGTTTTCATGTTAGTGGTGATGATTTTATTAACATTTTTTTTTGCCTTAAGATGTAATAAATTCCTTAATATTTTTTTCTTTACGGATAGAAGATGGATTTTTATTTTCTTTATGTTCGTGTTTATGGTTAAGATTTTTATTATTATTATTATTATTTTTTTTATGGAAGGATCGTTATACAGAGGAATGTTATGGAGTGTTCCTAAGCGTGTTGGCGGCTTCCTCATGAGTCCATCTCGATCACTAATGAAGGGAGGCGGTGGTTAAATAATTATCTTCCTCAAGACGAGAACTTTTAATATCGGTGAAACGCACATAATACAGGATTAATATTAATTGGAAAATCGTGTGAGCCCTAATAAAAAAATGAATTATTCATCTACTCAGAACTGATTCTTCCTCCTCCTCTTCTTCCTCTGACGGCCGTGGTAACTCCTCCTCCTCCTCCGTCCCTAAGATGCGGCCTTATGATGGGATGAAGGGCGTCACTTCCATCACTCCGCATTGTCCTCATCATTCCCATTGTCTTAATTTCCGTTTTTATCAGAATTTCTCTTCTATTTTTTCCTTGTTTTCTTACCTTCCTAACTCTCCTTCCTCTCACTCTTCTCTTTGTCTTTTCTCTCTTCCCTTCCTCATAGATCTCCCTTCCTCTTTGCACTACCTGCAACTGCATCTCAAGGGAAGAAGAAGAATAGGAGGATGAGGAGGAGGAGGAAGAGGAAAAGGAAGAGGAGATAAGCCACACAAGAGGCTTCCAAGGTCAAGAGGTACCCAAGGCCATAGTCCCACACCTGAAGAAGGCGCTGAAGGGCCGCTGAAGGGGTGGCGGCGTTGAGGTGAGACACAAACAACTCCACAACACAACCACTAAGATGTTGGCCAGGTTGTGTGTAAATAGTTAGTGATTTACACGAAAATAAGTAAAGTGTTTAATTCCTTTGGTGATTTTAATAGTTTTTTGAGTGATGATGATGATGATGATGATGATGAATATAACATTAAACTACAAACTTATCGACTTTCCTCAACGATATCAATTACAATCGCATAATAATAATAAAACTAATAATAAAATACAATAACTCAAATTTTCGGACTAGAAATACGCAAAATACTTCACAATACTAAAACAAATAAATAAATAAATAAAATTATACATTAAGTGGTCTTATTCTTTTCAATTAATAATGTCCAACAGAATGAATACCAAGGAAGGATCTGAAGACACGTTTAATACAAAGATTCAATGCAGGACGGGCAGGTGGCTTGCTAACCTGTCTTCTGCCCTTGTTTGGTGTGTTAAGTGGTAAGTGGTAAGTGGTAGGTGGTGGTGGTAAGACCCCTCCTCCTCCTCTCCTCCTCCAGGTATGTGTTTCAACAGATAGGTAAAGCGTTTTCTGTTAATTGCTTTTGATTCTTATAAGTTTATGATTGTGTTTCTCTCTCTCTCTCTCTCTCTCTCTCTCTCTCTCTCTCTCTCTCTCTCTCTCTCTCTCTCTCTCTCTCTCTCTCTCTCTCATTTACATCCACACGGAAGCATTTTCTGATCATTATCTCCGCGTTCCGCCATCTTATCAGCATCTCCTCCAAGTCTGTTTTTATCCTCCCTTCTTCCAAGTCCCTCACACACTCCATCATTATCCTTCTCTCACTTCTCTCCTTCCTTCCTTCTACCACCTCCACCTCCTCCTTCTTCTCCTCCTCCTCCTCCAATGCTAACTCTTTCCAGCCTCTTAAGACGTCCCAATGGAAAAAAATCCTCCCGAAATAAAGGAGATTGCAATAAAAACTGAGGGTGTGATTTACACATGCTAATGAGAAGTGCGCCTCTCATTGTTAAAAGTCCCCAAATTACCAAAACGTGATAATGAAGAAATTAAGAAGGCGACCTTAATCTTTATTGCATTTGCGATCTCCTGGGTTTTATCCTTTTGTTATTTTGAGATCGAACAAGGAATTTCATCCCCCTCCTTTAACTCCCCTCTCCTCCCCTCCTTCCCGTCTCTCCCCAGTCTGGGATTAATTAAGGAGGAAATTTCGCTCTTCTGCAGGAGGCGTTAGGGTCCATAAGACGTCTAACAACACGCCCTCGGGCCGGGTTAGCCTAAAACACTGGGGGCATTACTTTTTCAATCACTTTTTGCATGTTGATAAGGGATAATTTCTTGGGTAAACCAATAGAAAGATGGCTCTAATGGGGGGCAGTCCAGCTCCCTAGAATAATGAGGAGGAGATTACATGAGTTGCCACACGTCTCCACTCACACTCACACACACACACACACACACACACACACACACACACACACACACACACACACACACACACACACACACCTGCTTTTCTCCTACAGTTTATTCATATATTCCATCATCCATATGTTTATACACCTTCTTCTCTCTCTCTCTCTCTCTCTCTCTCTCTCTCTCTCTCTCTCTCTCTCTCTCTCTCTCATTAACTCACTTATTCTCTTTTCTCTTTCTCTATTTCCCTCCTTACCTCCTACCCTTTCTCTCCCTCCCTCGTTACTGTATGAAAAAAAATATAACAACTTTGGTTTTGCAGCTAAAATTCTTAATAGACTTTTTCTTCCTCGACGGGTGAAAAGTTGGCTACTCCCGCGGTATCTCAAGGCAGAGTCATTACCGGTGATCAGAGGGAAGGCTATGGGAGGTGGGGGGGGCGGGAGTGGGCGTGAGGGTCCGTGGAGGGTGCGAAGGGGGCGTGGAAGGGTGTAGGAGGGTGTGAGAAGGTGGGAAGTGGATAGAAGTGATGGATAGGTTAGGGAATGTTTGGGGTTATTAAGGTGGTACAAGGTGGGATGTGTGTATGTGTGTGTGTGTGTGTGTGTGTGTGTGTGTGTGGGTGTGTGTGTGTGTGTGGGTGTGTGTGTTGTGTGTGTGTGTGTGTGTGTGTGTGTGTGTGTGTGTGTGTGTGTGTGTGTGTGTGTGACAAATATACACCATGGACAGTACCACAAACAAATCCTTAAAAAAAAAAAAATCAGAAACTGAAAAAAAAAATCATAAAACCACCAACGACGACGACGAGAACAAGGACGAGGACGGCGACAAAGAAGACAAAGAAGACAAAGAAACACCCACCCCAAAAAAGACGAAAGTTTGCTAGAGGTTACATTAGCGTGGATCCTCAGAGGGCGGTAGATTATACGGGCCAGCCCATGAATCTTCGGTCCTAATTATTTCAGGTCCCGACTTCAATCTGCTCAGGCCGGCAAAAGTATTATCATTCTCGACAGATTGCAAATGAGGGTCTTCCGGGAGGTAGGTCACACTTGGAGGGGAGGAGGAGGGAGGCTGAGGAGGAGAATGAGGAAGGGAGGGAGAGGAGGATGGAGGGTTGTAAAGAGAAAGAGGTTTGGGGAAGAAGTGGTAGTATAAGAGAATAAGGAGGGAGGGAGGGAAGGAATGAGGGAGGTGAAAGTATAGATGAAAAAAAGGAAAGTATAGAGGAAAAGAGAGATGGACTGAAGGAGGAAGGGGAAAAAAGGAAATTATATGAAAAAAAAAGTGTTTAGGAAAGTGGGGATAGAGGGGAAAAAGTTGGAGGGAAGAAGAAAAGCGTTTTGGAGAGAAGAGAGAAACAAAAAAGAAGAAGGCGTAAGAGGCATAACAGAAAAGTAGAGCGTAATAGAGGGAGAGAAGGAGGAGGCAAGATGAGGAGGAAAGGGAAATAGAAGTGAATTATTCTCTCCACTCGGGAAAGTAAATTAAAAAAAATAATAAAAATCCTTTTAAAATGGTCTCTATATATACCAATCTCACCCTTTTATGCATGCAACAAACAGGTAAATATGAATACAAACTTATATATCCCTTTGATTATTATTTTTATCCATCCTTCATCCTTATACTAAACGCAGAGAAAGAGAGAAGTCAATTGAATGTTTACAAGTGTTTTCTATAACTCTACGGACTATCACACCCACATTTCAGTACCAGGTGAGTGGTGGTCGTGTCTTACTTCCTCCCAAAGCAAACCTCACCTGTGCACTGATTACGTACAGGTAAGTGTAGGCAGGTAGAAAGTTTACCTGAATACTGGGGTGAAGTTCATAGTGATTTATGAATTATATTGTGTTTTTTATGACGTTCAAAGTTTAGTTACGATTTTCTTTTGTTTTTTCACGTAGGATTTTCATTGTTTATTTTTTTTATCATTAGTACTACGATTCTTTCCTCTTAGTTTTCCTTTTTATCAGTCACTAGCAACATTTTTTCCTTTCTTTCATCATAGTCA
>JAXIVD010009751.1:12500-14731 GCA_036785275.1 Cancer borealis
CCACCACCACCACCACCACCACCACACCCCTACACCGCCGGACCATCCCGTTACAGGCTCCTCAGGCAAACAAATTTCATTATGCGGTTCTAGAAACATATTGACCATTGGACCACAAATTGCATCATAAAGTGGAGGGCAAACCATTGTTCCCGTACGATCTGCGTGGATTTCATTGTCCACTCCGGCCGGGGCTCAACGCTTCCGCCGCCTCCCTACATCATTTTTCCGGGAATACCGTCTCGGGTTTTTCCCTTATTTTGGCTAGTTTCCCCTCCCCTCTCCCTCCTGTAGTTTCCCAAATGGTATAAAGGAAAGTCTTACTGCCCACTGGAGGCTATGAATACTGGAATGAGTGAGGGGGGGAAGGGCGGCAGGGTGGGTGTGGAAGTGGATACGGTAAGTGGGCGGACTGTGACGTTACGGCTTCCTGCAGGGGGGTGAGTGGACCTCGGCTGTTTCTTCCCACAAAGACCTACCTTCGGCGCCGCCTTCTGTAGCTGCCTGACCGCAATGGTGATGATTTTATGGCAACTTACGGACGAGATGAGACTGCCACGGTGGGAGGAGGAGGAGGAGGAGGAGGAGGAGGAGGAGGAGGAGGAGGAGGAGGAGGAGGAGGAGGAGGAGGAGGAGGAGGTATAGAGGGCCTCTTCAAAACACCAGGTGCCAGAAACACTCGCTCTACGTTAACAGTTTGAAGCAACACAACTTAATTCTCCGTTCCTGATTTTTTTTCCTCCCTCGCTCGGCGCTAAAAAGTTAAAAGGAGAGACACGGGAGAGGAAAAAAATGGAACTAAAAAGGATGGAGGAAAAAAAAGTTTGTGAAGGGACAATACAGATGTAGCGATGCTTGACGTGGAAACAAAACAACATCAACAAACAACAACAACGAGGATGATGATGATGATGATAATAATAATAATAAGTTGGAAAAACAGAAAAAATAGGAAGGAAAAACAAATGAACAGCGATGATAGAGAAATAAAACCTATGAAAATACAAAAAAGAAAAGGATGATATGATTTCGTAAACACACACACACACACACACAGTACTCACGAGCCTCCATCGCCACCTGCGCTTACCTGGAAAAAGAGAAAAGAACAAACATGAATACAACAAACATAAGGATTTAAAAAAAAAAAAAAAAAAAAAAAAAAAAAAAAAAAAAAAAAGAACAGGTAAATAAACACCATTAACATTCTTATACACACAAAAAAAATACAGAGAAAAAACTGTGTTGCATATTCTAGATTCTTTGCAACACCTGAGAAACGCCTTATATATTGTAGCTTGTCATTTACATAGCGTCGTCTATGATTCTCTCTCTCACTCTCTCTCTCTCTCTCTCTCTCTCTCTCTCTCTCTCTCTCTCTCTCTCTCTCTCTCTCTCTCTCTCTCTCTCTCTCTCTCTCTCTCTCTCTCTCTCTCTCTCTGCATCCTGTTCCTCTCCTTCCCCTTTTCTCTCTCTTTCTCTTTTTAATGACATTCTCGCTTCATACCAATGTTTTCGCTCACTTCCGTTATACTTCGTCTCCCTCATTACTCTCTCTCTCTCTCTCTCTCTCTCTCTCTCTCTCTCTCTCTCTCTCTCTCTCTGTCTCTGTCTCTCTCTCTCTCTCTCTCTCTCAATAGCCAGAAAAAGAGGCACAAGGGCAGTGAAACAAGAGATATTAGAGTTGCTACTTTCCATACATCAGATAAAATGCTGACCAGTGAAAGAGAGAGAGAGAGAGAGAGAGAGAGAGAGAGAGAAGAGAGAGAGAGAGAG
Organism: Cancer borealis; assembly: GCA_036785275.1. NCBI lineage: Eukaryota > Metazoa > Arthropoda > Malacostraca > Decapoda > Cancridae > Cancer > Cancer borealis. The sequence goes on from JAXIVD010009751.1 coordinate 14,277, forward strand.
AGAGAGAGAGAGAGAGAGAGAGAGAGAGAGAGAGAGAGAGAGAGAGAGTGTGTGTTGTAATATGAAGGATAAGTTTGTCTGTCTGTATGTGTGTGTGTGTGTGTGTGTGTGTGTGTGTGTGTGTGTGTGTGTGTGTGTGTGTGTGTGTTCATCTGTCTGGAAGTGAAGTTATTCTCACCATAATTACTTCTTGTCATTGTTAATCTGCTCTCCAATTACCTTTGTTCCTCGTAATTGGTTTTGTTATTTGCCTTCGCTTTATTTTCTCTTGTTCACCTTAATTATTGTTGTTTCCCTTGCGTGATCATATTTATTACTCTCTCTCTTTCTCTCTCTCTTTCTCTCTCGATCTCTTTCTTTATTTAGTATTGCGTTTTTGTTTATGACCATTATACTACTACTATTACAACAACAACAACAACTACTACTACTACTACTACTACTACTACTACTAC
>JAXIVD010009752.1:0-14730 GCA_036785275.1 Cancer borealis
CTATCCTCGACAGACAAAGTTTAATGGGGTGCGTTTTCGGGTGGCTGCGGGAGGCGCTGAGTGGGGGATGAGGCTGTAGCTGCGGCTGCGCCCAGCACGGGTAGCCACGGGGTGTATACACAGGTGATAATCAGGCTTTATGAAGAGTCACAACGCGTACCTGCACCGCGGGGGGCATGGGTAGGGCGGGGCGGCGGTGACTCCTATAAAAGCTAATCAGGCAAAGCATCCCTTACCTCTCCCTCTCCCTCCTCCCTCTCCCTCCTCCCTTCATCTCCCCGAGTAAGGTGTTTTCTCTCCCAGGAGCACCGAGGGGCCCAGGAGCCAACGAAGAAGAGTTACAAGTTTTATACCGACATGAAAAAGATATAAAGTGTTGACTTAGGACGTGCACCCGTGAGTGACAGGCGACGGGACGAGGCGCGGGGGACACTTGCCAACACCCGTGCAAAATAGGAGGTACAGGTGCATGGATGGTGTACGAAGGAGGGATGGAGGGCCGGAGGGCAGCGGTTTGTACTGTATAGGATCTCCCACGTCCATTGAGGAATGAATAGCGGACATAAAGGGGCGTTTAGCGGTAATACGTCCATTAGGATGCCTCCACACGCCAGCCAGACCCGCCACCCGTGACTCGCGGACCAAACACCAACACGAGGAAGACCAAAGCGCCGCAGCGGACTCAACTCGTGCGGATGGGCGAAGGCGAGGCTGAGGGCGTGGACCAATACACCACACGCCCACCCATGCCCATCACACACACACACACACACACACACACACACACACACACACACACACACACACACACACACACACACACACACACACACACACACACACACATGGAGGAGAGGCATACGATGTAACAAGGAACTCAATGAGGAGGAAGTTAGAGAAGGAAGGAGTAAGAAGAAGTGCATTAACGACAGAAGGATAGTCAAAATAAGAGAAAAAGAATGAGGTAGGGATTCAAGGGACAATACTAGGAAATAAAAGATGAGGTGATATAAAAGGAGAATGAGCTACGTAAAAATGACAGACAATGTACATGAAAGGGAAGGAAGAGGAAGAAGAATAGGAGGTAGAGGGAGTGAGGGACTATAAATGAAGGTGCAGGGGATACACTCAGCAAACAAAACCCCCGACACGCCACCTGGACCGAGGCGAGGGACACCTGTACACCTTCGAGACACAAGAGGGTGTTGGAAATTTTAAGCAAACATTCCACGGCAAACCACCTCTTGTTCCCCACCCGCGCCCCTTGAAGGTAGTACTCTCTTGGGCAGCATCTTAACGAGTCATCCAGAATGGGAGATTGGAAAGTCATGCTTATTTACGTGTTTGCTGTTGATTTTTCAGCCATGTTTTTACCTTTTTGTGTAGTCTTTTAATCCTTCCTCCTCAGTGTGGCCGGTGCGGTGCTGTTTTTTGTGCGCCTTTGACGGTGTTCTGTGCATCTCTTTTTGAAGGGGCGCATAGCAACGGTAGGTAAATGATGTTGTGGTGGTGATGTGGTGGTGATGTTGTTGTTGTGGTGGTAGTGGTGGTGAAACAAAGCGGTAAAAAAATAAAACTAAAAAAATATATAAAAAAAAATACACATGCAAGAATTCCCTTCCGTCCCACACGTTCCTATGATTAACACTTCCCTAAAAAATTTATAACGACAAAATCTGCACTTCTCTTCTGCCTTAAAGCTAACTTGGACGTCCTTTACCCCATTCTGATGCCCTTAGCCAACCCCTTCTTTGTCCATCCCTTCCCGTACCCCCACCCCACCGCCCACTATATGATGCTGGCACTGTCGAAGTGAGTGGAGTTGTGGCCCTGTTAACTGGCACTTAAGGCAACAGGTAGGAACTCTCTTTTTTTTTTTTCTCTCTCTCTCTCTCTTTCTCTCTCTCCGTTACACTTCAGGACTGGTGTTATGTGTCTCAGGTCGGTTGATAGCATGTTGCCTTGGATATTTGCATACTTATTGACCATAAACTTCCTCCTCCTCCTCCTCCTCCTCCTCCTCCTTCTCCTTCTCCTTCTCCTCCTCCTCCTCCTCCTCCTCCTCCTCCTCCTCCTCCTCCTCCTCCTCCTCCTCTTCCTCCTCCTCCTCCTCCTCCTCCTCCTCCTCCTCCTCCTCCTCCTCCCATGCATCGTCGTGTTGTACCGTTTTTCCCTCGTTTTCTTTCGTCTTTCCTTAAATGGGAATAAGACATGAGCTGGTATGAGCGCGAACACCTGAGGCGACGAAGACTTGCCCAGCACGACGCCGAGCCATCGAGCAAGATCCATTCGCGTCAAAAACAAGTTCCGGACACGTGTTTGCGGCAGCGGAATGGCGGCAAGAGATAAATGGAAAGATGTGAGGAGGAGGAAGAGGAAGAGGAGGAAGAGGAGGAGGAGGAGGGAGAGGAAAGAACACAGGTAGAGCAAGCAAGATAATGTTCACTAGCCTATAACGTGGAGGGGGAGGAAGAAGAGAAACAGAGGAGAGGTAATTGACTGAAAGGAGATGAGGAAGCGAGAGGAAGCAAGAAGAAAAGAGAAGGAGGAGGAGGAGGAGGAGGAGGAGGAGGAAAAGGAGGAGGAGGAGGAGGAGGAGGAGGAGGAGGAGAAGGAGGAGGAGGAGGAGGAGGAGGAGGAAGAGGAGGAGGAGGCTGAGTGATGACAAAGCGTGGAAATGCCGTGGGAATGTCCTTACAAGCCAAGGGGACAAGCGAGATCCTATTACGAGTGTCAGTCATCGCCCTGGAAGAGGAGGAGGAGGAGAAGGAGAAGGAGGAGGAGGAGGAGGAGGAGGAGGAGGAGGAGGAGGAGGATGGGGAATGCCAGGAGAATGAGATGAGGAAGACGATGACAGGGAGTAAGAAGAGGTTGAAGGAGGAGGAAGAGAAGAACATGGACGAGGAGAAGCAGCACCAGACAAGGAATGAGGAAGACTAGGAGGAGGGTGGGTGATGACAAGAAAATGGAGGAGGAGGAGGAGCTCTGGAATAAATAGAATGAGGAGGATGAGGAAGAGGAGGAGAAAATATGATAATCAGAACCAATTTGAAGTCATGAAAGGATGAAAATCGCCCAAAAGATAGACCCAAGAAGCACTGCAGGAAATTATAAGTCCTACCACCGAGGAAGGCCTTCACTGCAGCATTAATTCGGCAACCTTCTCACACAGGACCACCAATTTAGCCGTAAAGTCCTATAAACAAAATTACACCTGCTGACCGAGAGAAAACGAAGAAAACACAATTACTTAGCAAGCTGATAGTGTCCGTGATGACCAGGCAACTTTGAAACAATTTGTAAGGCTGAGAATCTAGCTAGAGTTAAGAAAGAAAAAAGAGTGTGAGAGAGAAAGAAAATAAACCTTGCGTGCAGACAGTCATTACAAAATACAGTCCAATCAAGTAGCTTAGGTTTCGTTCCTTGGAGAGAAAATAGTACGTTGAAAAGTAGAAGGGAAAAAAAAAAAGGGTGTGGAAGAGGACAAAGTGTGATACAAAATCACCACATTATTCCATGACAATAATATGATAATCAAGTGCAATACTGTAGTTTAGAATTGAAGTAATGAAATCCAACTCGCCACACCATTATCGCTGACTGCGCCACCACTACTACCACCGCCACTTCGGGTAATACGAAGACTCGCTAAAATACCACTTGGTAAGAATTTATTATAACACCCTCGAAACTGTAAGAAAATGGTTTGCTATCACCGGCACGCAACCCTGAGGCGCCCAGCATTAACCTTGTGCTTCTATTAGCGCTCACACGGTGCTGCAGCCGAGGAAAGACGAGTAAAGAAGAGAAAAATGGATACAGTGATACAAAAATATAAAGATAATCAGTTCGTACAAGAAAAAGGAATACATGTAGATGGAGATAACGCATAGGATAATGGAACATGGAGAGTATGACATGACACATCAGGTAAAGTAAAAAGACACACTAGAAGGAGAATAGCATTACACACCAAAGAAAGTATGAAAAACACACTAGGAAGAGTACAAAATAAAAACACATAAGAGTAATCAAATAAACACAGCAGGGAGGATATAACAAACACACCAGGAGGAGTAAATTGACACACTAGAGAGAGTAAAATAGTGCAAGACAAAACTGAAGCTACAAAATAAACGAGAATATTTCTCGACTCATTAAGACCAAACGTTCATCAACCCGGAAACGTTCCTGTCCTGCCAGTGGAAGATGAAGGAGACAAATGAAGCTAAAAGGAGTGGCTCGCGTTCCTCATTAGCTGGGAAAGGTACAGAGGTGTTGGAGGCTGGCAGGCAGGGGCGTCACACCTTGTCGTGACGCCCCTCCGACCTCGCTCTCGTTGGGAGTTAGACGAAGGGCGCGCCTCCAGCAGGTTTAAGAATTTGTAATATGGAAGAAAATATGAAAGAAATTGTAAAGAAAATATAATACATTAGATTGATAAGGAATGTTACTGTTTTTTTAATGACATAAGTAGGTTGTCAATTAAATGAAAATAAGGAAAAAATACAGTTAATGTAGAGGATATATAACTAATGACAACTAATGCAAACAGACCATAAAAATGCAAATAAATAAAAGACGATTAAAAGAAAGGAAGCAACAAAGAGAACGTGAGACGAGGAAGCAAATCAAAGACGTCGGACAAACCGGTCAATGGACGGCTATTCATGTCGCAAAATTCCTGCGTCAAATACACTCGTGTCTCGGTCAGATTAACAGGTTCTTTCCTCCCTCGCCCTCTCAGACCCCCACCACACTCCACACTCTTCCCACACCACACCACGAACCTTGCCATTCCACACACCACGCCCCCAACGCCCTCCCTTCCTCCACACACCACCACCACCAAACCACACTCACATCTTCCTCTCATTAGAGTCACTATCACCCACTTTACCACTTATCATCTTCACCACGTCCCGCCTTAACATGTAACCATTGCCCTGCGTTTCTGCATACACACACACTTTAAAGCAGACAAGACATGTAGCAGCGCCCCGTCCACCCCCAAGCAGGAATCCCCACTGAGAGACACTCGCTGCTGCTCATAAGTGAAGGGATTAATAGACAGATTCATTCACGGTCCTGGCAAGACGTCCGATTTACAAATGACTGCCACGCGTCTGCAAGCAAGAACATGGATGCCACGCCGCTCAAATAAGAGGTTCCTTTCTGGATATACACGGAGCCTTGAGTGCTAGAAGCGCGGGGAAGGTAATGCCGCGGCGGGTATGCGCTTGCGTGCGTGGCAAGACACGGTAATGTGGTCGCGGTGAGCCTGCATGAGCCGAGAACGTGTTACCAAGTGGAGCGTGTAATTACCTTGCTGTAAACGCGCCCAATAAAACATACATGCACGCACACGCACACGCACACACACACACACACACACACACACACACACACACACACACACACACACACACACACACACAACCCTAATCGTATTTATGTCCTACATGCACAAATGTACACACACGCACGCAAGCACGCACTCACGCCTACACACTTGCCACGTACACATCCCGGTGGGCCATTCATAAGCCCGGGCGGTAACGTGTGACGGTGGGCTGACGACGTCCATCAAAGGCCATTAGCATAACTAACACTTAGTATTCAGCGGTGCGCTAATAAGCTGTTTGTGTAGCGAGATGCGTGTGTGTACAGGCCAGGCTGAGGGTGCTGACGTGTGTGTGTGTGTGTGTGTGTGTGTGTGTGTGTGTGTGTGTGTGTGTGTGTGTGTGTGTGTGTGTGTGTGTGTGTGTGTGTGTGTGTGTGTGTGTGCCCAGTACCCGCACCCATACACCATCAAACTGCTTCCTTTAATGCTTCCTTTCTTCACAACCACGAGTCTAACTTAACACACACACAGACGCACGATCACCAAGACACTTTATTCCCTTCCCCGAATGTCCACCTGAGAACACACATCCCATCCCATCCTCTCTTCACCCTTTATGGAGGAACATTTGGTAGTGATTATTTTTTCTATTTGTTTTGAGCCCCTCCACATAGACCCTCATAGTTGAGTAAATAATAAAAAAAAACGCTACTTCCACTATTCAGTTTTACATGTTCACGGTTCTCATTATCATTGTTGCAGAGATTAAGATGGAAAATAGAATATCAGACAACTAATCTTCCTATCACTTGTCCTCCATATATTTTCAACACTCATGAGATCAACCTGGATATGTAACAGTATAAAATGTTGACTACGTCTTCTACGACTTGTATGTCTTCCCATCAAAACTCTCGCCAGGGGGTACACCGTCGTCTCTCCCTCCGCAGGTACACCCTAACACCCATCTTTACCGCCTCCTTGTAACACTGCAGGGAAGACTAGTTAGAAGCAAGGTAGGCAAGGTACACCAGCCACCCACTACTCACCTGTGTATCTCTCCGGCAATACCTGTGATAATCAAACAAGCACACTACGAGAACAATTTCGAAAACATGATCATTGAGATAAATTTACGTCAAAAAAAAGACTTAACACTTACGATCAGCGGTGGATATTGGTGGTGGTCTTGGTGGTGGTGGTGGTGGTGGTGGTGGAGGAGGTAGTGGTAGTGTTGGTTCTAATGGTTTTGTGGTGGTGGAAGTAATAGTAGGAATGATTTGCTGTATTGATTGCTGCGGCGTTGGTGGTGATGTTGTTAATAGTGATGACTGTTGTATCTCACTAAATTGCAGACCATAAGTAAGTGTCCTGGGAAAGAGAAGAACCAAGGCATTAAATTGATATAGAGTTATAATCATGCATAGTTATACATATCCTTCTACTACGTCTTGTGATTGTAATATAGGAAGAACAAATAATAATACCAAACACCATCCTGTCTAGAACATATTAAACTCTCGTATGACTTTAAGATATTAAAAAACATTGTCAGGAATTCTTAGTTTAGGTCACAATGAATACCATCACCACAACCACCACAACCGTCAGTGTCGTTTAGCGGTTCCAAAATCCTTCCCAACGTAAGAATTGAAGATGAAAATCGTGTTTGTACTCAAAAGCACCGCCAGTATTATGAGAAACGGGAAAGGGAGGATAGGATGCTGGGCGTGAAGGGAAGGGAAGGTGGAAGAAAATGATGCTGGGAGAAAAATGGGGAAAAGGGCGAAAGGAGCGGGTACGAATAACACTGAAAGATAGATGAGAGGAAAGAAAGGACGCAGAGGAGAAGAATGAGGAAAACCTGTAGTAATAAAAGAGAGAGAGAGAGAGAGAAAGGAGAGAGATAGAGAATTGCAGGACATCGTATATACATAAAAAAGAAGAAGAAGAAAAAGCGTGTGAGACATGACATGAAGCAAGAAATTGTACATCGTTCCTAGCGGCCACCAACCTACCGATCCACCTGAGTTGTCGTTTTTATGCATACACCGAAGCTTCTCCCGCCCCCGCCCCCCTAGCCGCCACCCGGGGCAGGACATTGAGGTGATAAATAAGGTAAATTTAGCACTTATCGCACACGGACCGGCAAGCGTCACACACCACTGGTTCGCGCGACGCCCCCACGATTTATATCATCGAATAATGGATGTAATTCCTATCAATGACATATTCGCTCTCGCCTTCCTCGTTACTAATACCTAACGTCACATGCATTCACCTGTAAGAACTGATCAAGGTGTGTGTGTGTGTGTGTGTGTGTGTGTGTGTGTGTGTGTGTGTGTGTGTGTGTGTGTGTGTGTGTGTGTGTGTGTGTGTGTGTGTGTGTGTGTGTGTGTGTGTGTGTGTTCTACAAGAGGGATGAGAAGCGCTGTACGAAAGTATTTACTACAACATTTTCGCGACCGAGGACTCTGCTATGCCCGAGTGCACATCATACATCATGTTAATCTCTCTCTCTTTCTCTTCTTTTTTCTCTCTCTCTCTCTCTCTCTCTCTCTCTCTCTCTCTCTCTCTCTCTCTCTCTCTCTCTCTCTCTCTCTCTCTCTCTCTCTCTCTCTCTCTCTCTCTCTCTCTCTCTCTCTCTCTCTCTCTCTCTCTCTCTCTCTCTCTCTCTCTCTCTCTCTCTCTCTCTCTCTCTCTTATCGCCGCAGTGACCAGGAATTTCCATACAACACGAAAGGCTCCTCCGTCCAGCCGGTATTTCATTCTCGGTCATAAAGAAAAAATTACACGCCGCCGGTGTTTTCGTGTATATCCCGGGGCCTGAAGGATGGTCGGGGAGGCTGTACATAAACTTAACGTCACTCAGATGTGTGAAGTGTTGTGCGACGGCGGTATGGCGGGACGGAGGGACGCTGGGAGAGGGAGAGTTGAGTGTTAAGTATGGGAAGGAGGGAGGGAGGGATGGAGGGAAGGAAGGAGGTTGTAGGGGGTCTGGAGGGAAGGTTGATCGGTGAGCAACGGGCGAGAATGATGGTTGTGAGGGAAGAGACAAGATGGAGAGGGTGAGGTAAAAGGAGATGGCGAGAGGAAGAACCGTGACGAGTGGAGGAAAAGGGGAGGGAGAAAGAGAGAGAGAGAGAGTAGATGGAGAAAGACTACAATTTTGATATAATGGAAGGATTTAGTAGAAAGAGAAGGAGGAGGAGGAGGAGGAGGAGGAAGAGGCAGGGCGACGATAGCATATACGTAGCTGAGGAAGAAGAAAAACAGAGGTGAGTGACGGATAGATTGAGTGAGAGACGGCCAAGATAAAGATGGAGAGAGTGAGGGATGGATGGATGGATGGATTGGGATGGAGGGAGGGAGGGAGGGGGAGGGCCAGGGAGCCAGAGAGGCCCGGCCAGCACACCTGAGCCGTCCCGTCACCGCCGAAGATCATAATCGGTCAGGTGTGGAAAGGGCGGCGAGAATTTATCCCTGTAGCAGCAAACCCGCCGTGGCATAAATCCTAATTATAAGATCTGCCTCAGCCGCGGCCCAACTCTGTGTCATCCGGGGGAGATAATTATTTCAGAGAGGAGGAGGAGGAGAAGGAGGAAGAGGAGATCGGGGTAGGAACGAGGGTGGTGGTCGGTGGTGCGAGAGAGAGATACACATCGGCCGCCATCACTCATTGGTGGGCCACAACGTCAATTAGCCGCTATTGGTGAGCTAACGCCGTGTCTCGTCCTCGATAAAGGTCCGCAGGGGATCAACTAAAAGTCTTCGATCCCGCCCCCAACGCCTCCCGCGGATATACACACCTCGCCCTCCAGCCCCTCGACCACCGGGACTCCCTTGGCGCAGGGCTATCAAGGGAAGGTCCTAAGATACTGTTTCCCGTAAGAGATTTGATTTATGCATCAGTGACGATTTTCTACCATTAGCATGTTGTTCCGCACTGATTAACTTTCGCTGATCTTGTTGTCATTGTGTTATGGGTGGTGGATACATTCACGCCCATCCGCAGACTGCACTCCAACAGCCCCTCCCGGCGACCCTCCATGAGAACATGATGGAACACTTGTCACTCCGAAGCAACACACAGCAAGATCAAGCACGTAACTATAGCCATGACCTTTGCACACATCCCCTTAGCCTACCTACTCCACAAAGGTTGTCATGTTACATATATTTTATTCATTTAAGGCCAAGGTTTAGAGGAACACTATACATCCTCTTCACTGGAAAATCTTTATGCATTTTTTTATGTTTATGGGTCCCTCCAGGAAGATAAATTTTAAGTGGATGAGCCATCTAGTTGAGAGTGAGCATTTACACGTTTTAGCGGGTGTTTTGAGAAGGATAATTACCTTCGAAATGGAGTGAGCCTCTCGCTAAAAGACAAGTGATGTACGAGGACACGGACCACATTAATGAAACGCTACACTTTGCTTCGTCGTTTTCCGTAAACAAAACGAGAATGAGTCCAACGAAGAGGCAGTGGCGGCGTGCGTTGCGTCATCACCCCACCACCGTGACCACCACACATGCCTCCCAAACACCTGTCAAGCTGATGGGCGGAGCAGGCGTGTCCATGTTACCTAAATAACTTCTGAAGCAAAGGAAGATGTCGCGGCACGGGCATGGGCGGGCAGGGCGTGGGTGGTGTGTGTGATAAGCGTGGAGGGCAGGCGAGCAGCGGGTGTTTTACCAGGACGCCTCGTGGTGATGCGCCGCTATCTGCCTGGAGGTCGAGGGGTCAACTCCTAAAAACCAGTCCGTGGAGGGTGAACGAGGCCGCAGGCGTGAGGGCGTGAAACTGTTGATGCGAGGCCAAGCGAGGACCTGTAAGGGTTATGTAGTGTGTGTACGTGTGTGTGTGTGTGTGTGTGTGTGTGTGTGTGTGTGTGTGTGTGTGTGTGTGTGTGTGTGTGTGTGTGTGTGTGTGTGTGTGTGTGTGTGTGTGTCTGTGTGTGTGTGTGGTATTGAGTCTCAGGAACACGGCCAAGACTTGTTGGTGACGAGATTAAAAGTGGCTTCTGTTGTTACTGTGTTGTTGTGGGCAATGGTGGTGGTCGTGGTGATCCCGCGATTACTACTGTTGTCATTCATGCTGCTGCTACTGTTGCTGCTGTAAGTGAGAGGTGGTGAAGTTACATGGTGGTGGTGATGCTGGAAGGGGTATAGTTCATGGTTGTGGTGATGGTGGTGATGTTAGAGGTGAGTCGTTGTGGTGAGGTGCATGGTGGGCGTGCTGTCGTGTGCACGTCATATTTTATTCATGTAGTGTGTCGGTGACGTGCTGGTGGCGTGCTCCAAGAAGGCTCATCTAAACATAAACAAACTCCGTGTAGGGCAAAGGAGTGTGTGCGGGAAGGCTAACAGTGACGGGTGACGCAACCTGGAGACTCTGACTAAGTGGGTGGCCGGGAAAAGGAGGTGACACGCTGGTAGTGGTGGTGGTGGTGGTGGTGGTGGTGGTGGTGGTGGTGGTGGTGGTGGTGGTGGTGGTGCAAGTGGCAAGGTGTGGACAGTATATTCAAAGTGGAAAAGTGTGTATCTATAAAAGAGTGTTAAGTGAAAGAGAAGTGGTGGTGGTGGTGGTGGTGGTGGTGGTGGTGGTGGTGGTGGTGGTGGTGGTGGTGGTGGTGGTGGTGGTGGAGGTGGTGGTGGTATGTATATGCTATGTGTGTTGGAATAAAAGAAAACGAACTGAATGCGTAATAGATGGGATGATATGTGCAAGTTGTAAGGGTGTGTGTGCGTGGGTTAGAGAGAGAGAGAGAGAGAGAGAGAGAGAGAGAGAGAGAGAGAGAGAGAGAGAGAGAGAGAGAGAGAGAGAGAGAGAGAGAGAGAGAGAGAGAGAGAGAGAGAGAGAGAGAGAGAGAGAGAGAGAGAGAGAGAGAGAGAGAGAGAGAGAGAGAGAAGACCACCCTGACGTATATAGTATAATGCGTTAAAAAATACATGGCTGGTTGGGTAGAGATGCGTCAACCCATCTGTGAGGCGGCGTGAAAGGGGCGTGTGTGTGTAAAGTGTGAGGAGGGCGCGGGGGAGCTGTCGCCTGGATGTCAGAGCCTATGGAGAGAGGGAGAGGGAGAGAGGAGGGAGGGAGGAAGGAGAAAGGGGCAAGGAGTTATAGGAAAGGAAGGATGGATGGGGAAGGAGTCACGTCTTCTTCCATCTCTCCATCCTACGCCTCCCTACATCTTTCCTTACCTAGCCGTCCCCTTCCTCCTCCTCCTCCTTCTTCCTCCCTCCCTCCCTCTATCTCCATCTCTATCAGCGTAGCGAGAAATTTACGGGTGGTGGTTAGGGTTGTCGGCGGCTGATTGATGGCGATACATTAGAGAGTAATTTGGTCATAAACACAGCACTTGGTAATCATAAATTAATCATCCTTTACATACATTTCCATACACGGCCCTGGGAACGCAACACTCTAGGAACGACAAGGGACAAAATGCGAAGGTTTCAATGTCATCTCCAGTAACGTAAACAAGTGATAAGGTTCGTGTCACTTGGGTTATGTAGAAGCGAACCATCTTTTTTTTTTTGTAGGCTAGACTGCGCTCCAATGTCTACTAGCTTTATAGGTAAAAGGCCAAGTGTTCTAGGCTTGGCTGGCTGGCTGGCTATTGACGTCGTCCTTGTATGAGTCACAGCTCGCGTGGTTGGTGTCTCGTCTATCTGATGTGTATTAAAGATATCGAGTTTCTGAACATGTAAAAAATTATACACTATATGTTAGGGTGAGTACACAAAATATAAATGCAAATAGAGAGCTAAATACATAAGCAGGAGTAAACAAAAGATATATTTTTTGAATATATTCTACTTGCTTCACAAAAATACAAAGCCAAGTCAATGAATGAATGGACAAATAAAATGAATAAACAAGTAAATAAATAAACTAAAAAAAAAAATACATATATAAATAAATAAATAATGTTGATGCGATATTGGCTTGCTTTTCAAAACAAGCAACAACATGAACAAAAAAATTACCTGCCGCCCACGTGCACATGAACATGAAACCCCACCAGACGCAGGTGTACGAAGGCCGACATATTCACCTGGACACCCAAACTAAGAAGGATCAAGACCAACGAAACAGACACAACAAACTCAACACAAACAGCTCGCGAATATTAAACAGAAATCGAAGGAGTAAGCGACCAATACAGACACACACACACACACACACACACACACACACACACACACACACACACACACACACACACACACACACACACACACACACACACACACACACACCAGACACCTTGACAAGTGGCTGGAAGGGATAGATGGAGGGATGGAGAGAGAGAGAGGGAGAGGGTGTTGGGTGATGAAGGGGTGAGGGAGGAAGAGGAGCCAAGGAGGGGATGAGAGGTGTGGGGAGGAGTAGATGCAAGTATACTGGTGGGGTGACCTCACGGGGAGTGGCTTGGCAGCTCCTCCTCTTCCTTCCTCCTCCTCCTACCCCCTTTTCTATATCCCTTCCTCCTCCTCCTCCTCCTCCTTCTCCTTCCCCCCTTTTCTCCCTCCTCCCTCTCCTCCTACCCAGTTTTCATCATCCCCTCCTCCCCCTCCGCGGCTGTGGTTGGGGGAGGAGTGGGGGACGCACATCCCCTTGCAGGCATGCAGGCAGACAAAGTGGTGTCGTGTTTCTCTATCACAAGGCTTCGTTACGGCATAGACGCGACTCCCACTCGAGGGATGGCGTGACCACCATCAAAAAAGAGAAATAAAAATGGAAATATAAAAACTGTATTAAACTAAATTGCAACACTAAGACGAGAAAAACTTCGGAAAAAACAAATAAATATATACATTAATAGATGAATGAATAAATAGAATAAAAAAAAATATAAAGAAACGTTCAAATACGAAATTCTCACTTATATAAACTATGCAAAGGTGGAAGTGTGAAGAAATCAAAAACTGAATGAAAATAAGGAACACGTAAGTAAAAAAAAAAAGTGATGTGATCAGAACCACAATGAACTGAACACCCGCAGGACGAAATATATAATTCCCGTCCTGGACTCACACTGAGGTAAACAAGTCTTATGTGAAGCTGTTGTGACTATCTATCTATTTCTTCATCAGCTTTGTCCTTGTACTGTTTTTATCTTACTTTTCTGCACTCTCTTTTTATCCTAATTCCATCCTTATCGTAAATGTCTAATATACATTATATTCTTATTCGCGATTTGATAACATCTTAATCTTTCCTTTTTACTCTCACTTAACTAGCTTGAAGCGTCCTGGGCTGAATTTTACATTTAAAAATCACTCAAATAAGGATTACTTGCGTGTCTGCCAAGCTAAGGGAAGTGGATGGCAAAATATTGTTACACAAGTCGTGGGGGAAGTGAATATTTAAATATCTCAACATTTAAGACAGATATGAGTGCAGGTCTTCACACTTCACTCAAGCCAACGTACAAAAATATCAAATTCAACAAAATGTACGTGTGTGGAAATATTACAGCTCACCTAAAACAAACTCGAGGTAAAAATCAAATGCACCAACACTGAGGCCAGGACAAGATATGCAAGATGGGGAGGTAAGACACTGCTACACGTACACACACACACGTACACAAACACACACACACACACACACACACACACACACACACACACACACACACACACACACACACACACACACACACACACACACACACACACACACACACACACCACACACACACACACACACAATATAAATAATCTTCACCTTTTGGGTCTGACAGGAGAGCGTGGCAGTCGCTCTGCTTCACTTTTTATTTATTTTTCACATCTAAAACGAAGGACGAACGCAAGAAGACGGCAGGAATAAAAAATAAAAAATATACTATAAAACGTTGGAGAAAATATACTCTTTTGACGATTAAAATCATACACAATCACTTTCTACTTCAAGAACATTGTTGAAATCGATAAATCTTAATGATAATGAAAATCTAGCAGCAAGATGAATAAGATGAATAAATGTACGGACAGTTCACAATTACTACGACGCAAAAAAAAAGTTGAAATTCTAACGATAACTTTTACTGCAATAAAATCCAACAGAGCCTCAACATTTTCCCAAATTTCTGCAACAAGTCAAACCCAACAATTATAGCGATACCCCAATGGACTCTACAACATCAATATACACTAAGGAAGAACTCCGACAATTTCTTCAACTTGAAAAACCTGACATTAATGGCGACATCCCGGAATATACATGATAACTTAAATCAAGAAGCCGTTGTATAATTTCTAAAAAGATTCTCAATAATTTTGCAGGAGCTGTTTTTTTAATCATGAATTTCTAGTAGGAATTTCTTTTCACATTAAGACTCAACGGGGAGACAATTTTTTCTTCTCCTTCC
>JAXIVD010009753.1:0-14728 GCA_036785275.1 Cancer borealis
AATGGAGAATAGTACATCTGATACAGGCAAGCAAACAGACTCCTCCCTCCCCTCCACTCCTCCTCCTCCTCTCCTCCTCCTCCTCCTCCTCCTCCTCCTCCTCCTCCTCCTCCTCCTCCTCCTCCTCCCTCCTCCTCCTCCTCCTCCCCCTCCTCCTCCTCCCCTCCCTCCTCCTCCTCCTCCTCCTCCTCCCCCTCCTCCCTCCTCCTCCTCCTCTCCTCCTCCTCCTCCTCCTCCTCCTCCTCCTCCTCCTCCTCCCTAATCCTAATCCCCGTAATCCTTTTCTTAATACTAATCCTTCTCATCTCCTTCATCTGCTTCCTCCTAATGCTACTTCATCTCCTTCTCTACTTCCTGCTCCTACTCCTCCTCTTTCTTCATACCTTCATCATGTTCAGACAGACAGGTCAGATTGGGGCAAGGAAAATAGTGATAATCATCTCAGAAACAGGATCAGGTGCAAATAACATTCTCAGAGGAGGAAGAGGAGGAGGAGGAGGAGGAGGAGGAGGAGGAGGAGGAGGAGGAGGAGGAGGAGGAGGAGGAGAAGGAGGAGGAGGAGGAGGAGGAGGAGGAGGAGGAGGAGGAGGAGGAGGAGGAAGAGGAGAACAAGAACAAGAAGGGGGAAATACCATACAAACGGTACTACTGAAGAAAGAGTATTGTAGAAGCACTTAATAGGAAACTGTTTGAAAAAAAAAATGTTTTGTCTTGTTTGCTTCACTAAAACATTTGATTAGGAGAGAGGAAGGAGAAAAAAAAAAAAAAAAAAAAAAAAACGACTCCTTCCAGCCGAATACTGTCAAAGTATATAGAAAAAAAAGTGAGTACGCTATATCTAGTAGAAAGAAAACAGAGAAAATATATAATTCGTAGGAAAGATATCATGTTTCTTTCTGTACAACACGTCAGGCAGATGTATCCTAGAACTATTATGTAACTAATACCAAGATGAAAGTTTTAATTGTAAGGAAATGTGAAGAAATTCTGGATATGATGATGAGCAACTGATAATGATGTGACGCTGGTGTGTGATGCTGGTGTGTGACGCTGGTGTGTGACGCTGGTGTGTGATGCTGGTGTGACGCTGGTGTGTGACTCTGGTGTGACGCTGGTGTGTGATGCTGGTGTGACGCTGGTGTGTGATGCTGGTGTGACGCTGGTGTGTGATGCTGGTGTGACGCTGGTGTGTGATGCTAGTGTGACGTTGGTGTGTGACGTTGGTGTGTGACGCTGGTGTGTGACGTATGACAGGAGGAGGAGGACTGGTTGGTACATAAGCTATATACATCAACACAGTCATTACCATTAAACATCCCACTATACAGTTATAACATCAACTCATCACTTATGCATGTACTACTTCCACTGTTAGTTTGTTCCACTGCATAATAATAATATCATGTAGAGAAAAAAAAAAGAAATATATATGTGGAGGTAAAAGGAATAAGGAAAGAGAATAACAGAGTAATAAGAGACAGGTTAAAGCCTTCTGGCATATAACGAGGTAACCTGCAAAGGTGAGAGTGGGACTGGAAACTATAATGGCTCCCCTCGCTCACCCTTTCCTCTCCTCTCCCTTCCCCTTCCCTTTCCTTCCCCTCCCATTTCCTCGACACACCGCAAAGAGGAATAAGAAAGAAATACACGATAAGTATACTGGAAATAAATAAATATAAACATTTTTATATGATATAATGAAAAATAATTATACGTTGCATAATTGGCGCTTACATAATATGGCTGCTAAAAATATATATATATATGTAGAGGAATAACAGGAAATGATAATAAGATGTTGGCTGTCTCGCTCCTATAAAGAAGAAGAGAAAATATGATCATGAAATAACTACAACAAACTATCATTTACATCATTGTTATTGTGATATCTGAGTAAAGTTATTATTGTTGCACGTTTATCTGTCCCAGTGAGTGACAACACGATCTGAGAAACAAATCATACATCAATACTGCAGTGTTTGGTGTCAAGCGTTAGGTCAATATTGTCTGTCATCACTTTACTTCTAAACTCAACAAACTTATAGTGATCAAAATGGTTAGAATATCGAACACCATGAAAACTTATATCATATCAACACACACTGCAACCTTCTCTTCTCTTCGTTTCTCTTCAGTTTTTCTACATATGGTTTGGTTCTTACATATTGTCTGTCGTTACATTAAAGCTAAACTCAAGAAATTTATAGCGATCAATGTGGTTAAAATATCGAACACCAACGTGAACATCTATACCCTATCAACACACACTGCACTCTCTACGTTATACAAATCGATAAGTTTTAGTTTCTCCTCATAAGCTTTCATTCTTACTTAATTTTGTAACCTGTCGCGTCTTTATCCTCACTAGTCCCTCAAGTTAGAAGACTAAAAGAAGCACCGCGTATCTTACCAATGAAAGGATTTTACTCAGTGACTCGTAATCAAAGTTCTTTTCTAGGAATCCCAGCATCACATTGACATTTTACTCCCACATTCCTGCTGCTAAGAATATTTCCCTGCTGTATAAAGAAGAAGGAGCAGGAGGAGAAGGAAGGGGAGGAGGAGAAGGAGGGGAGAAGAGGCGGAGATGCAAGGGAAGGAAGATGAATGAAGATCCTTTTGTATGGCCAAGAGGAGAGAGGAAAGAGGGCGAGATGCAGCAAGAGGAACGATTCGAGGAAGTATTGTTGCAGGCTTTCACATCAGACGTCAGATGTGAGGGAGGTGAAGGAAGGAAGGAAGGAAGGAAGGAAGGAAAGAAGGAAGAAAAGGAAGGAAGGAAGGAAGGAAGGAAGGAAGGAAGGAAGGAAGGAAGGAAGGAAGGAAGGAAGGAAGGTAGGAAGAAAGGAAGGAAGGAAGGAAGGTAGGAAGGAAGGAAGGAAGAAAAGGAAGGAAGGAAAGAAGGAAGGAAAGTGGTTAAAAGAGGAGATATTATTACAGGAATGAGAAAAAGAAAAAAAAAGGAAGAGAAGGAAGAGCGAAGAAAATCATATAAAAATGAAAAGAGAAATGTAAGGAAAAGGGATGGAAACATGGGAGGAAAGGAAAGAAGGAAGGAAGGAAGGAGAAAGCGAGGATTAAAGGATGAAGAGATAGAGAAATGATAGATGAAGGAGAGAGAGAGAAATGACAAATGTTGAGAGAAAAAAAAAAAAAAAAAAAAGAAAGAAAGAAAGAAAGAAAAGAAAAAGAAAAAAGTAAGCAAGAAAGAAATAAAAGAAAAACAAATACAGAAAATTACAGATGTGAAAATAAGAGAAAGCATGGATGGATGGAAGGAAAAAAAAATTGAAGACGGAAAGTAAAATTCTAACTACGACAGATAAGGAAAGAAAAACGAACACACACACACACACATACACACACATACACACATACACACACACACACACACATACACACACACACACACACACACACACACACACACACACACACACACACACACACACACACACACACACACACACACACACCATCTGTCATCGCCGCGGACAGTGTAAACAAGGACGGCGCCTCATCATTGGTGCTCCTGGGACTAATTTTACCCAATCAGCACCTTCCTTCTCCTCCCCTCCAATTTTTCGTCTCAAATTATCCATTAATCTTGATTCCTTCTAATCTTTGATGTCTCCCCTCCCTTCCTGTCCCTTCCTTCACTCATCTCAGTCCTCCTTGCTTATTTCTTCTTCTCTTCCTCCGTCTTCTTCTCCTTTTCTTCATTTTTCCTACTCCTTGTCCTTCTCTTTCCTCTCCTCTTTCTCCTTTTCCTTCTCCTTTTCTTATTTTCCTTTTCTTCCTCCTCCTCCTCGTCAAACACGGCTGTCTTTCTCTCACACTTTTCTCTGTTTATCCTAAGAGGTCTCGTCACCTGATCCTCGATGTGACCCACCAGACCTGAATGTGACCTACTTTCTCCAAATGTATACCCATCAACCTCGGATGTGACCCGCCATCTTTAAATGTGACCCAACAGCCTCCCTACTTGGATGATCAACACACAATGTCACACACCAACCTGCACCTGGAACAAGAAGCTTCCAGTTTGACTTTACAGTTTCCAGTGTGACCCAACAGCTTCCAGTGTGACTTTTCAGTTTCCAGTGTGATTTTTCAGCTTCCAATGTTACCTAACACCACCCAGTCTTACTCTCCAACCTCCAGTATGAGTCTCCAGCTTCCAGTGTGATATAACAGCTTCCAGCGTGACCCTCCAGCTTCCAGTGAGAACATTTAAGATGAAAAATGAAGCCGACAAAGGTCACAGTTCCTTTGGTTGAGTGGTAATTACAATGTTCGAAGAAAACTTATCACAAAATTATTATACTTCAGATTTCTAGCTACTCACGTCGGATTGCTGCATTGAAATTAGAAAATAAAAAAGAATATGAAACAGTGCGATACGATAATGCATAGACTACACCATACTTGACTGGACACTCGCGACAATCGCTGACAGACGATATACATTTCAGTCCTATTGATTCCGCTGCTATGAGTGATGACAGATAATACTTCATTTATCAGTTCATATTCTACTTAGGACATTGTATTACATGTCTTTACAATCAGTAATGATTGCTGAACCATTGCTGAACCTAAAAAAGGATTTTACAACTTGTGCAAATAGGAAATTAACATAAAGATTACAAGAATGAGTGAAAACCGTGTGGGAGTTGTGTATAAAGCATATTGTTTATAGCAAAAATTTCAGGCAAATTGGTAATAATTTCTGAAATAAAGCATCACATATTGTGAAATCACCATTCCTGAATATGATTTGATTGTGATCAAATGACATATTATCGTTATATCGGCTTGGGAATGAGTTTTTCACAACAATTCTCAGCGTAGCTGAGAAAGCTGAGCTGACTGTGATGGCGAGACGTTCGTTGGTTAGTCAGTCAGTCAGTCAGTCACCCACTGCCACTCGAACCAGACGGACGTGCTACTGAACTTCTAGCTGGACACCGGACTCGTTTTAGCAGTAAGTATGCAACATTTGGTTATTGTAATGTCTGATTTATAAGATTTTAGGAACATTTCAGTACTAAATTCATATAAAACTTCCTGTAGAAACTACGTAGAACCTAGGATGATGAAACTTTAGTAGCGGTCATTATTTGATCATGGCTACCATCACCACTGTTATGTATTTAAAAATGACCGTGCGAATTTAACAAATAGATACATATCACGGTCATGGTCTAACCAAGTTAGTTAGACCATGATTGATGACCACGGTCACCTCAAAACATGGAATCCGTTAATTCAAAATTCGAATCTAGCTACCTACTCCTCATCCCCCCGCCACACACACACACATGGGTAATAAAGTAGGATAGTTTGCAACTTATCAATGTTGTTATATGTTAACTTGGTGCAGTCTAAGTATTTTCTGGTTGTCTTCATCCAGTTAAAGTATTCACATTTGATTCTTCTCAGGATTTTCTTTAATAATTGGTAGACAAACACTCTTCCAGTATGTCTTGTCTACAATGATTTTGTGGCAGCTTTTTGCTATTATTGAGTAGGTCAGGTTTGCCAAGCTTTGTGCCTTCATAATCATGTTATTCTTCTGTTCCTTAAATATATCCCCCTTGTCTGTTATTATAACACCTAGATACTTAATATTGTTAGTCACATGGATTCCCTCAATGTTCTCTGGTTTGTGTTCTGCGTTGTGTATGATTATTTAGCTTTTTTCTTTATTTATTTCCATGCCATATTCCTTGCTTATTTCCATCAGTGTTTTGATGTTATCACAAGCTTCTTGTAACGCTATTATAAGTCTCATGGAAAATGTTCATAAGCAGAAGAAGAAAAGTGCTTCCTCCATAACGGCTTGTTTTGTTGTTATGATCAGCTGATCCCGCAAGGCGAGTGGTTCTACTTGTGAATGTGACCAGATTGCTATTCGTATCGCCGTCAAGCCAGGGAAAACGGAAGTCATACCTAGTGTGACCGTAGCTTAAGGTGATGTTCATGCCTCTAGTAGTAAAACCATTTCTTGAAGAATTAAATAAATGAGTTTAAAGATAGTTGTGGAACCTGTACAGTCCTGTCTGATCCCATTTGCTACCTTCATTTCTGTGGTTAGGTCTTCAGTGATGCTGAGTTTTGTTATGTCATCTTGGTAGGTGTTAGCGAATGCAGTGATGATTAGTGGATGTATTTTGTATTTAATCAAGGCCTCTACTATTTTAGCTCTCTTCACTGAATCAAACGCCTTTGAGAAGTCAATAGATGTGATAATTAACGTTTTATTTTCCCTGTAACTCATTTCTACACAATATTGAAGTATAAAGATGTTGTCTTCTATTCTTGCTCCTGAAGTGAAACCAGCTTGTACTATTTTTTGTTCTTCATTAATCCTAAGATGGTCTTAAATTTTGTTTCAGATCACAGCCATGAATATTTTATGTATGTAATTTGTTAGTGCAATTGGGCGGAGGTCCTTTGCTGTTGGTTTGGCTTTCTTGGGTATCATTATGGTATGTGATCTTCTCCATTCTTGTGGTATGTTTCCACTTTCCAGTACATTATTTAAGCATCTTGTATATACATACATCGGTATATACATACATACATACATATTTGATATGTTTAAATGCCATTATCTTGCTGTGTGAGTGCATACACACATGCATTAGGTTTTTTTTTTTTTACATCCTTCGAACGAATAGATGCTACAGACTAGTAGGTAATATAACTATAGGAATTAATCTATTAATTTATAAATTTAATTGTACTTCTGAATTATTCTTTTTTTTCGGATGTTTTTTATTTTTATTTGTATAATTTTTTGTTCACTTGTAATGTGCTAACATTCACATTTTATTTCAGGTTTTTTGGTTGTGACAACCATAAGGACACATTCCTGCAGATCTTTGTTGGTTTGGCCAGGAAGTTCCCAGAGTTTGAGGTGACACAGTGCTGTAATGGACACAATGTAATCACCAAGCAAAATTCTCCCCGTCGTGGATGGCAACCTTTTCAATGGTTTTGGCTCCAACTTGTGCAGGGACACAAACTCTGATGTTCACGCCAAGTTGCCCTCCAAACGCCAGGCCACCGGCGACTGTGTGAGGGATACTAGAAGCCATGACCAAATGAAAATGCAGAAGCTCCAGGGGCAGAAAAAATAGGTGATGGGGGAGATAATGACTACGTCTTACAAGCCAGTGATTTGTCTTTCTCTTCAAAGGAGTTATACTTACTGCTACTGCAGACTGTTTTTTTTCTGTGCAACAAAGATATTTCTCCCCCTGCAAGACAGTGACTTGTGCTTTTCTTCAAGGGAGCTATACTTACTGCTACTGCAGACAGTGTTATTTTTCTGTGCAACAAAGATATTTTTCCACCTGCAAGACAGTGATTTGTGCTTTTTTTCAAGGGAGTTATACTTACTGCTACTGCAGACAGTGTTTTTTTTTTCTGTGCAACAAAGATATTTCTCCCCCTGCAAGACAGTGACTTGTGCTTTTTTTTAAGGGAGTTATACTTACTGCTACTGCAGACAGTGTTTTATTTTTCTGTGCAATAACGATATTTCTCTCCCTGCAAGACAGTGATTTGTGCTTTTTTCCAAGGGGGTTATACTTACTGCTACTGCAGACAGTGTGTTTTTTTTCTGTGCAACAAAGATATTTCTCCCCCTGCAAGACAGTGACTTGTGTCTCTCTGGACGCAAGTACGCCAATTCTTTGAGAGTGAGGCCATCGTCAGGCGTGTCAACCTGGTGTGCCTTTCTCGATACACCTTGGAGGAGGTAGCAGAGGAGATACAGATCGCCAGGGAGCAGCTGGTCATGGAGGACAATCGGGTGGTTCAGATGTTGATTGGAGAGCTCTCTGACCTGGACCCTGAACCGCCAGAAGACCTGCTTGCGGCAGCTACATGGCACTTCTCGGGGTACCTGGGCAGGATGTCCTTGGGTGAAATTATTGCAAATATGGTGTTTTTATTGGTGTCTTAGGATTGAATAATTGTCGCCCACCGATGACGTATGTTGACTAATTTGTTTTTGTTGTTCATAAACATATTCTTCACATCACTTTGAGGTGCTTGCTTTTTGTTTGAGGTTTCTATGATGATTTTAAGTATTTTATTCAAATAAAACAAACAAAAAATCGCCTCAGCACCCATTTGCGAAAGACGCTATTTCGAGTGCACAGTCACGTATGGTGTATTCTATGGTATTGCATATTAATATAGACTACATGGGCTATGCATGTAAGTGTTTTCAGATTGAAATTCCAATATTCCTGGAAATTATTGCAAATTTTGTTTTTTTATTGGTGTCAGGATTGAATAATTGTCGCCCACCGATGATGTATGCTGACAAATTTGTTTTTGTTGCTCATAAATATATTCTTCACATCACTCTGAGGTGTTTGCTTTTTATTTGAGGTTTCTATGATGATTTTAAGTATTTTATTCAAATAAAACAAAAAAAGTCACCTCAGTACCCATTTGCGGAAGACCCAATTTCGAGTGCACAGTCACATATGGTGTATTCTATGGTATTGCATATTAATATAGACTACATGGGCTATGCATGTAAGTGTTTTCAGATTGAAATTCCAATATTCCTGGAATTTATTGCAAATTTTGTTTTTCTTGGTTTCTTAGGATTCAATAATTGTCGCCCACCGATGACGTATGTTGACTAATTTGTTTTTGTTGCTCATAAACATATTCTTTACAACACTCTGAAGTGTTTGCTTTTTATTTGAGGTTCCTATCTTAATTCTAAGTCTTTTATTTGATTTTTCTAAAAATCTGCTGTAGGACGGGTTTGCAAAAGGCCAGCTTTCGAGTGTCCAGTCAAGTATAGTGTAGTCTATGGATAATGTTAAAAGTTTGACGTCAAAAGGCAATATTTGTAATGGCACGTACAAGGTCACTGGGTGTGTTCGTCAAATAATAAATAGTTTCCTGGAAATGTTAAAGAATAATCTTTGTGAGAAATTATGTTTTCATAAATTAAGGAAGAGGTGCGAGCAGAGGAACATTTCTAACCAAGCAGCTCACACACGGACTTGCGCACAGACACACCTAGTCACTTTTCATCATTATAAATCCGCTTGAAGTATAATGTATACACACCATGTGATGTGTTATCACTCTACGGAAAAGGGAAAATAATGGGTTGGAACGCAGTGAAAAATTCTGGTGAGGCTCAACCCAGACAATGACGTGTTTCACAAAGAAGGTCTCCTCCTCCGACGGCACAGAGGATGAACGCTTTCAAAGTCTTCAAAAGGTTTACCCAGCCGTGTTGCCTCGTGACACACTCAGTGACCTGCCGGGCAACGCCAGTACATCCCTTTAACAGCCGTGATCTGCCGCTCTACTCGGATAACAGAGTGTCCATACGATGCCTCTACCTCACCTGCACCACAATACTCTACTACCACAGCCACCATCGCCATAAGATTATAATGCAGGAAAAGACCACAACACCTTAACACGTAGCCTGTGCTTGACATCACACTCACGTCCTGCCACGCTCAGTGCTGAACCTGGGAAACAAACGGTATTGCACCTCCAGCTGAAGGGCGTCTGCACCTGTGTGGGCTCAGTTATGGGTGTGTTTCCGTAATGTGTAGTGATATAGTAATTGGTGAGTGCAATGTTCTTATGTACCTCAAGCTCTTTGTGAAACGCATAATGATTTTTTTCTGTTTAATATGCATCATAAAAGGAAGACTGATAAATCTACATACGATAATCAGGTCACTTTATGCTTAATGTTATGATATCGACAGGTTGTGTAATGAATTAGAAGCGTCAATAAATCTTCAACCCTTTCATCGTTCACCCCAATCATGTTGCAAACTTAAATAATTTTATAAAGATCACGAACTCTTGAGACGCACAATGGTATTAGGCGGAAACATGCATCATTTGCACACTTCCACAATTAACATAAATTAAAAAAATATTGAGGAAACTACCTTATCATCTCTGGAGGTAATTTTTTTCCCTCAAAGTAAGACTGCAACACACTCCGCCATGACGTGACTGAGAACACAACACAACACAAAGCACCACAGCATTATTCCGAGGGGGTCGTCAGGAGCAACACTATCACCACCTTTGTCTCGTCATGATGAAAGTCTAGCATAATGCTTTTCAAGCGGTAATTGGACTTGGAAGGTAACGAGCGACTTTGTGGCCTTGTCAGTATGACCTGGTGACCTGCTGGGCTGCGTGGCGCGCTGCATCTCATTCCACTTTATGGTAAGCGAAACAACTTTTAATATATAATACGCAAGTTTTAGAATATTTAAAGTAGTCGTTTTCTTGAGTTATTTTTCGTCTTATATATATATATATATATATATATATATATATATATATATATATATATATATATATATATATATATATATATATATATATATATATACACGAACCAGATCTTCACCGTGACCTTGAAATCTTTGTTCCCTGAAGTCAAAATATTGTTATTACCATAAACAACTCTTGGATCAGTTTTCCGGTTCTTTATGTAGAGTAGCAGCCACACTTACATGTCTATCCACCAGGCAAGTTGCATACGTAAGAATGGATAACAGTAGTAACAGTAAAAATATTAGTATTAGTATTAGTAATAGTAATAGTAACAGTAATAGTAGTAGTAGCATTATTTTTTTTGTCTATTTATTATTTTTAAAGAAAAAGCATTCCTTGTTTTCTAAAAGCTTTCAGTGGTCAAAGTCTTGAAGTCTCAATCAATGTTGATCAGAAGTTACCGAATTTCCAATCAGGAAAGCCAACACTAGAGAAAGACGGTCTTCAGTAAACTTTTCCTCACCATCTCCCTTGACCCTCACCTCGGATGCAGCGTCACACAAAGAAACACAATGGTCTTGGTAAACAGATGAAAGTCCACCAGAATAAACAGCCCGAAAAGCACCACAATGCATAACAACACTAGGCAGAGAAAAACAGTGGAGTGCAGGAGAAATGTGCAGAGAAAGGTGTCTGTGTGTCTGTGTGTGTGTGTGTGTGTGTGTGTGTGTGTGTGTGTGTGTGTGTGTGTGTGTGTGTGTCTGTGGTGGTCTTGAGGGACTCTGAGTGATGGAGTTAGTCAGAACTCCATGAATGTTCGTTTTATATGCCACTCCCTGCCGATCATGTATATCTGTGAATATCTAATAACACACATTTTCCAAAATCTGTTAAAAAATTATGGTTTACTGGTTATCTGATAAAAAAAACTAATAAAAATAACTATCATGAAATAACGAACATAATCATTGAATTCTAACACACACAGTTCCTCCACACATAAGCTGAACATAATCTTCCAGTTCATCTCCTATTATTCATTTTGCGTTCAGCTATCTCTCGCTTGTACACTGAAAATTCTTGGCTTCATTTTTACCAACACTTTTCTTTTACCGAAAACTTTATTCTTCATCTCCTGCGAATTCAGTTTCCATGAAGTTTCTCGCTCTCTATCGTACCTTGTCATGTTTTTCTCCCTCTACGACAGGAAAGTTTCATCAAATTCAAGAGCCACATGTCGTATTTTGTAATATTATAATGCATAGCTTTGTTTGACTTTTACGTTGCATGGAAATTATGCAGCGTGCGAGAAACATTCCCCTGATGAGAGGTGCAGCAAAATTTTCAGTCTCACTCCTCTCCACCAGTTGATTAATTCTTGGTATCTGGTATTGACTAGCGAGGAGGGAGGAGGCTGTGGCTAAGCTTCACCTGCATTGCGCACACTCATCATGTCCGCATCCGTCACTCATCAAAAGTACACTCAGCTCATGTATTCAGTGGATTCATGAGGCATTCCTGAGTGCCATTGTACCTTACTTACACTGCAGGATTGGCAGGATTAGGAATTGCTCCCTTCACCAATCTTAACTATTTGACAACCTGCGTTCCCTTGCACCAAATCACTGATTGTGGACACACTGAGACCAATTTTTCAAGTTTTGAGAAGTGAAACAAAAATATCAGACTCCGTTCCTATCACAGTCTCACTCAGCACTCTCTCTGTGGATATAGTTGTTGAGGATTGAAGACAGACGTTGAAGCCAGACAGTCGTTATTGAGACAAGAAAACGCACAACCTTCCAGTGATAAGGAGTAACACTATGCTGTGTTCGCCCGCCACATGCCTTCAGTGGACTGTCTCGTGCGTGGCTCACAGTACTTTTTCGTGTTATTCCACAACACCAAGTGTCGCACCAAAACACCTTTACCATTTCTGGAAAGCTTGTCTGGATGCTGTCAATGGTATGTTAAATATTAGCGAACACAAAGGCATCAGTTTCGTGTTAATTCTTACGTTCGTGTTGTAAAGAAATGTTTATTTATTTATTGATTGATTTATCTATTTATTTACCTATTTATTAATTATCTATTTTGTGGTGGTTGGAGCCTTGAGTTGTCTTTGAAGGGCTCCGTAAGCCTGCCACGCCATGTTTATACCTCATGGTATTGGATGTCGCTATTTTTATGAACTGTGTTCCATTAGGATGCGCGGCGGACTGGGTTACAAAGGCGATGCTTTGTACACTAAGGCAAACACTTCGTTGAGGATCGCGCACCTTTAGTCTTAGTAAGAATTCCACTCTTGTCTGGCAGAGGACTAATATTTCTTCCATTTTCTTGTTCGTTCTTATGTATGCATATACTTTTCCAGGTTACTTTTAGTTTCACGAGATAAACGTTTTTCGTGGTCGCGTTTGCAATTTGGGATCAACGTCCTGCAGGAGCCGAGGCTTTGAATATACTGCTGGAGGCGGCGATCATGTCATCCATTTTCATGGTGCTATAATTACGTCCTTTGAAGGTGGAGGACGAGGAAAAGAAGTAGGCGGAGAAGCGTTGGTGGATGTCATGAATGGAGATATATCATTCCATACCTTGTTATATCAATTCAAGACTACCCTGGAGAGAGATGCAAATTAAGGTTTAAGGTCGTGGCGTCACAACATAGCACCGAAAATGTCTTGAGTATCGCTGCACGAGGCACTTACGACCTTTGCCAGCCGGATACGACGGTGTTAATAGTTGTAAGGGTCGTAAGTGTGTTTAAGTATCCCGCACCAGGAGTATATTGCAACAATTATTTGTTTATACGTTTCAGTCTATGTTTTTTGTTACGATCTCAGCAAACAACCTCAATGAATGTAGTGTGGTGTTTGTTCTGAAGATGTTAATGAAAAACACTGCACCATCACAAGCATATATTATGCATTATTATGCTTGTTATTATTATTATACTGCTACAATTATCACTAGTATTATTATTGTTGTGATTATTATTAGTAGCATCATTATCATTATGCATATCATTTCATTGCAAAGTACTTTTATTATTTTTAATACTGATGTTACTGTATTTATGTATTCTACCTCCAGAAGAAATGTTATTACTTTTTTTATTATTGTTTTTATCTTTTAGTATTATTATGATTGTCAATAATATTAATATTGAAACTATTATTTAATTATCTCTGTGCTCCCTTTATCTATTTGTATATCCTAAGCCTTCGGATGAAATAAAATTATTATTATCATTAATATTATTATTTATCATCCATCCTTTCATCCATCGCTGAACTGTTAATTTGTTGACGTTAAGTATTCTTGCTATATGACGTGTGTAATATTACATCATACCAGTCCTGATGCATTGTCGCCGGGCAACGTAACTCTCGTTCCTGTGACCTTGGCGATCCTTAGTGTCGTGCGTCAACGGATGAACTTCCTGCCTCACGACCTTCAAGTGTACAGACTTTATCGATTTTATTCAACGCTAGAGAAATGTTTACGCATATTATGCAATCATATTTACTGTAAATTTTACTAGTAATCATGACAACATAGTTTTATTTTTTTGTTATAATTACATTTCTAAATTAGTGTTGCTGTTGACTTAATTCCTCGTAATCGAAAACGATGCATAATGTTACGACGATTCTTCAAAATGCATCATGATTAGACGTTGTTTAGTTAATTCGCAGTAATAATTCCTGAAAATAATGACTCGTAACAAGATATGAAAATATTTCAAGTCGACTTCGAAGGATTGCCAGATGTCAGTTTCTGAACGAAAGCCAAAATCGCAAAATAGCATTGTAGAAAATATCCAGTATTTTCGTTACTCAGTAAGAGGAGGAGGAGGAGGAGGAGGAGGAGGAGGAGGAGGAGGAGGAGGAGGAGGAGGAGGAGGAGGAGGAGGAGGAGGAGGAGGAGGAGGAGGAGGAGGCGGCCTGGCTCTTATCTCCCTGGCTGATCTGAAGGCGTCTGGAATACTAATGTCGCGATGCTGCCCGAGGGAGTGTGTGTAGCATGGAAAAGAAAACGGAAAAAAGAGGCGGATGAGAAGCGAAGGCGCAAAATTCGGAGGCGAGAAGATCAGGGCGAGAAGAGTTACCTTAGGACAGTGTAGAAAAGAACGGTGGTGGTGGTGGTGGTACAAAGGGTACAAAGGAAGAATAGACAGCAACAGTCCTACTGGATCTAGCGAGGCTATTCGTGTAGCTATATCATTACTATAATATTTACTTGATAGAGGCAAAAGCACAGTAATGTGGAAGGCTCCTCCCCACCCATCCCTCCCTCCAGCCGAAGTTGAACGGAAGAGGAAGTGATGCCATGTAGTAAAGACAAACTATCATGGAATTTCTATAGAAAAGTGAGAAAACAGGAGTAATATACGGCTACAGCTACCATAAAAAAGACAAAA
>JAXIVD010009754.1:2500-12500 GCA_036785275.1 Cancer borealis
GTTGATGTGTACGTAAAAGTACTGCATTACATTTTTTAATGAAAATAATTAACTTCCATAGCCATTGGCACCATGATTGTCAGTAGTGAAGGTTCTGATTGGCCCGTCATCACCGAACGAGCGGTGAGAATTTAAGTATTTGTCTGCCTCTATAAACGTAATTATAGTGAGCCTTATCCTGATGCAGCAACAATTAAGAAGGTCAGAGGAAAGCAATGTAAACCACACCAGTATCCAAACACACACTGCTATCATCAGTTAAATGACGTCCATTACGTATATATATATTAGAAATAATGAAAAAAATAATGTCGATTACGTACGTCTTTGAGATATCCGACGTGCCGCGTTATCCATCGCATGATACCATTAAACAAAAATATTAGGATCTAAACGAATATCCTAATTGAACAAGGTACTTTGTCTATTAATTGATCATTTTTAAGGAATATCAAATATAGTTTTCATCAATATTGGTGATGTGTGTGTGTGTGTGTGTGTGTGTGTGTGTGTGTGTGTGTGTGTGTGTGTGTGTGTGTGTGTGTGTGTGTGGTGAAGTGTATATGTGCGTGTAGTGATTTGTACGTCCATGTGTGTGTTTCAGATGTGTTGCGTGGGTGTGCAGTGTGTTGTGTTCATGGTGGTGGTGGTGGTGGTTGTACTGCCCCTCACCGCCGCCATGACACCCCCGGATGAGGTGTGGGGGGGCACTAGGACCCCCATCGCCCCCCCTTCACCCCTCTTCACCCCACACAACGACCCCCTGGCCAGGATAATTACAGCAGCCTCCCCCCCAGGCGGCCCTAACTTGATGTCCCTAGAGTGGGTGGGGGCAGGAGGGGGCAAGTCTCCCCCTCACCCCCCTCCCCCGTCCGTGAGGCTGCCCCCGTGGGTGCCTGATTACAAACCTGTCAAGGACAGGTACTGGGACTCCATCCTAGACGCCCTTCACTCCGCAGGACATCCCACACCCACACCACGCCCACCACCCCCACCACAGTCACCCCCCCGCCCACAACACCACACCACCTCCCCCCTCCAGGCTGTATGGCGTCCCGGCCCCCCCACCACGGACACCCTACCACCCCCAGCATCCCCTTCCGAGGAGTTAGTGAAGAACCAGCCCCAGCCTCAACCTCACCCAGCCCCCGGGGACCCAGGGCAGCGGGGGTCAGGCCAGGGGGGGCAGGACACCCGCCGGAAGGACGTACACTCCCCCCAGGACCCCTTGTACCTGCCTTGGCCCAGTGTGACGGGGGGGCCAGAGG
The DNA here is from genome assembly GCA_036785275.1 of Cancer borealis. NCBI lineage: Eukaryota > Metazoa > Arthropoda > Malacostraca > Decapoda > Cancridae > Cancer > Cancer borealis. Next base: position 3,769 of record JAXIVD010009754.1, read on the forward strand.
GGGTGGAGGTGGGCCCCAGCACCTCTACACAGGACCTGCCCCCCACTACCGGCACGTGGTGGGGGGGCGTCAAGAGCAGCAATGTGAGGGGGTCGTGGTCCCCCCTCACCCCTGCACACTCCGCCCCCCACCAGGTGAGTGTGAGGCCAAGCACACCCCGCCCGGCCCTGCCTAGCGTGTGGCCACCACCACAGGGGGGGGCAGCCCCTCACACCCCTTCACAGCCTGAGGAGGGTGAGGGTGAGGGTGAGGGGGGGCAGGTGTACAGCCACGCCTGGCTACACGCCGTGGTGCAGAATGACCTCAAGAACTGGGGTCACCCTTATGACCACTCAGCTCTCCAGCACATCCCACCAAGGTACAGCTTCCCATGGCCGGCAGACAAGGACCCAGCACACCCCTACACCACCACCACCACCACCACCAAGGCAGGCCAGCGCCAGGACACCCACGCCCCTGCCAGGAACACCCACGCCCCTGCCTCAAGGCTTACCATCCCCTCTCACCCATCATTGTCCCAGCAGGGTAACACACGCCCCTTCCCCTCCCCTGCCAGCCCCCTGAGTGGCCCAGACCCTGAGGCAGCCCGGCCCGGCAGCCCCTTCCCATCCATACCCAGCCTCACCTCCCCTCTACACACCCTCCTGCAGAGCCTACAATCACCCACACCCTCCCAGGAGAGGCAGGCCACACCCCACCACCGGCCTCCCCTGCCCGCCTGGCTGCGTCCCCCGCCCCCAGTGCAGCGGGTGGGGCGTCGGGTGTCCCCTGAGCCCATAGTCATCACTAAGTATGGGTTCGGTCCTCCTAAAGGTGATGACATCATAATAAACAAAGATGATGATGATGATGATGATGATGACGATGATGATGATGATGATAATACTGTCCTGCTGAGTGACCACGCCGTCCAGGATCTATTGAAAGACTCTCCCCCACAGGATACCAAGGATACTATCACCTATAACACTCCTTCACCCACCTTCAAGGATATCATAGTCCAACAAGTTTCTAAATACACCACACCAACCACCACTACCACCACTACTACTACTACCACCACCCCCACCACTACTACTACAGAATCCTCGGGCCCTACATACCTCCCCTGGCCCAACCCTAAGCCTGGGGTAGGGCCTTTCACCCCCAACCTCCCCCGCCTCCCCTTCTTTGAGCGCCCCTTCCGGACACCTTCCCTCCCCAACCTTAACTTCCTCAACCCTTTCAATCTCTTCAGGGCACGAGAAAATGGGGGTTCTGTGGGGGGCTCCTTCCCTTTTATCTTCCCTTTCTCCTCTCCAGCCCCCTCCTCCTTACCTTCCTTACCCTCCTCCTCCTCCTCTTCCTTAAAATCCTTCTCCCTACCCTCCTCCTCCTCTTTACCCTCCTCCTACATCTCCTTCGCTGATAAGGATAGTGTACCAAGTCCTTCCTTCCCTTCCGCCATTAAACACAAGCACAACCCCATCACACACCTCACCCCCCCGGCACCCAACACACTCACACGCACACACGCACACCCACACGCACACGCTAACCTCAAAAATACCCTCACCAAGCTGCCAAGGGGACTGCTACCCTCACGCACACCCACCATCCGCGCACACCCTCACCCACACCCTCAGCCGGACCCTCACCCGACACCCAAACAGGCATCACCCAACACACATTCGTCACCCATAAAGAACCATAATACAATCACCCAGTCACCCGCCATGATTCACCCGCATACACCTGCCTCCTGGGTCCCTATTGTCACCCAAAAGCCCCCCTGCGAGTCCGAGTCTGAGTCCTCACCCGCTGCCTCGTCACCCGTAAAGACACTCAAACGCTCACCCAAACATGCACACCCACATGTCACCCGCGGCCGCCCATTAGCAGTATTGAAGGATGAGGTGAAGCTACAGACAGACACACACCACCACACAGCACCACCACCACCACCACACACCTCATCCACTCACCACCACTCACCACCACACACCACCTCCTCCACTAACATCCTCCCTTCCACCACACTCCTTCCACCACCCGCAAACACCCGCACACATCCACCCAACACCCGCACACAACCACCCAACACACACCTTAACTTCCCTATGCCAGAACTCATTAAATTCACACTGGATGATGTAATACACACACGCACACACCCGCACACACACCCGCAGGACACCTCTCCACACCCGCCGGCAGATCTTTCCCCGTCGTCATCTGAGAGAGTGATGACAGTTGCTAAGTTACCTCTAGTGATGACAAGTAAAAGTGTGATGACGACTAAGAGGTCAAGAATAGTGATGACGGAACGTAATGTAACCCAAGAATCATCACCATCATCACCACGCATCACCACAATGAGTCTGGTAGCGAGTAGCAGGTCATCACCACTCATCACCACACAGCCATCACCCGTCACCACCACCACCACCACCCAGATGTCACCCACACGTCATCCGTTCTCATTCCCGACAAACTGGAAATTCCCTCAATCGAACACACAAACACACACACGAGGTTATAGCCGTGAGGACAGACAGACAATGAGGAATGAGGGGAAAAAACACCACCACCACCGCCAAGAGGAAAATAATAATAATAATAGTGGTGGTTTAAAAGGTAGATTTTCCTCACCGTCGCAAATCACAATGAATTTCACTACAACCCCTTCCTCTTCCTCCTCCTCCTCCTCTTCCTCCCCCGCCACACCCAGGAGCCGCCACATTCCCCCGGCACTGTTACGCCCCGGCAAACACCACCACCGCAGCCTCCACACACCACACACCACAGTCATGAACCACACACCACCACAGCAGAACCTCAAACTGCGCTACACAACCAGGAAATTCAACCAAACTCACCAGACGACAACCGGAAAACCTAATGCTACCATCCTTCCGGTAGAAACTGACTCCTCTTCCTCCTCCTCCTCTTCCTCCTCCTCCTCCTCCTCCTTCTCACCCTCTAGGAAGGATACAGAGACAAGCAATCCTTTCACTGTCATATCCTTCTCAGCCTCTAAGGAAGGATACGCCACAGATCCTACCGCCTCCACGTCCCTCCCAGCGCCACACCAGAGGCAGGGAAGCGACACCCCCATGACCACATCCCTGCACCACACTAAGGACATGAGGAAAGGCAGCCCAGGAAACACAAGGAAAGGAGAGGAAACCAGGAGAGGAAATACAGGGAAAGGAGAGGAAACTAGGAGAGGAAATACAAGGAAAGGAGAGGAAACTAGGAGAGGAAATACAGGGAAAGGAGGAGAGGAAAATAAGAGAGGAAATTTAACTGTGGATTTAAACTTGCAGGAGGAAAACAAGGAGGAGGAGGAGGATGTGATAATAAATGAGAGGGAAATACAAGGAGACAGTGATAAAGAGGAGGTGAAGGAAAGGGAAACTAGGATAAAGGAAATTGATATAAAGTCAATGCCAGTCTCTGTAAAACCAACTAAAGCAACAACAACAACAACAACAACAACAACAACAACAACAACAAAACCAAGCACAAGATTAACCTCTATTCAACGTATAAGGAATTTCATGGCAACGAAGAGAGACCGCATGAGAACTATAACTACAACTACTACTACTACTACTACTACTCCTACTACTACTACTCCTACAGGGACACAAGTTAATGGGCGCAGGTTTCCAAAGTTAATCATACGTAACTTTACATCCTACAGTAAATTATTATCCGAGAGGAGGAATAAATTAACCACACCACTACCACCACAAACACCACAACACCAGCGCCACACCACACCACCACCACAAACACCACATCAGCGCCACACCACCACCACAACACCACACATTTTAGACAGCATTCCAGAGTCCTCCAACATCCTAATACCCCAAGGAAGGATACTTAAGGATACCCCAAAGGATACCCCGGACTTAGTGAACTTCCTAACCTGGGAATCTACTCGTCTAAGGACTTCAAAGGATTCTGACTCCACTCCTGAAGGATCTAATGTCTCCTACAAGTCCGTGGCGCCCTTAGAGATGATGGGAGACGCCCTTGGGATGCCTATAAGGGGACGGGTGCAGGTGTCCCCCACGTATGCCTCCGTCGGGTGGAGTCCTTCCCCCAAGGTACGCACACACACACACACATGCACACGCAGACGCACACGCCCCGCTAAGAGAGAGGCTAATGATAGTGTTAATTATATATTGGGTTTGTTAAAAGTTATTCCCTCAGTTAATTATCAGTTTTTGTATGAGATTATGCGGTCCTATTTCAAGCTGTAATGAAGGGTTGGTGAGGTTAGGTTAGGTTATCCTTCTATCCATTTATCTATTCTTCTATCCAACAGGGAGCGGACAGTGACCAGACACAGACGGAAGGGTGACCAACCAACCAACAAACACACTGCCCGACCTCCACGACGACTCCTTCAACCAAACAACCGCTGGACTTGTAGGACACACTCAGACATCCTTCTCCCTCCTCCTACCAGTGACCATAGGATTCTTAGGTCATGTTTAGTCATGTTTCCTGGTTTTTTCTTAATAAATGTGAAATGTACGCAAAGTTATCGCATCGCATGTATAATTTATGTTGAATATGTAAATGTTGTTGTTGTTATTGTTATTATTGTTGTTTTATTTATATCCCGCATAAGACACACAGACAAACAAACACATTATTTATCCACCTATATAAAAAAAGGAAAGAATGGCAAGAATCAAAAAGAAAAGAGTAGAAATAGAAGAGAAAAATAGAAAAAGAAAAGAAAAAATTAAATAGAAACAATTGAAAAGGAAAAAAAAAAATTAAAGAATAAAGAAAAAAAAAGGAAAAAATAAAACAAGCATCCACAAAATAAGTAAAAAAAACAAACAAATAAACAAACCTAACTAACTAAACAAAGAAAACACTTATGACATAAATACATCAAAAAAATAAATACCAAAAAAAATAAAAATACATAAAATCAACCCTAACCCGTTTAGCACCCGTATAATACCTGTTCGTTGATGGCCCTCCAGCCTAGGTCATCGGTGCGGTCACACTCGTAGGTCTCCCCCAGCAGCGGGTTGAAGGGCTTGGCCGTGCGCACAGCTGTGGTGGCGTAGGAGGACACGGTGAAGGCAGCCACCAAGGACAGCTGCTCACATGAGTCCTCTATCTGGGGGGGGAGGCGAGGGTCAGGGTGGTGATGGTGATGGTGGTGGTGGTGGTGGTGGTGGTGGTGGTGGTGGTGGTGGTGGTGGTGGTGGTGGTGGTGGTGGTATTAATGTTTGTTTGTTTGTTTGTTTGTTTTTGTTTTTTTGTTTTTTCTGTCCATGTTTTTCATCATTTATTTTTCTCATTTCTTGATTTTTATTTTTTTTAAAGTCTGTGGTGTTTTTACGTGTTTATTTCTTTTACATTTTTGGTTTTATCTTATTATCATCATCATTATACACTAATTATCATCACCTGTCCTCTCGTTATTGTCACCTGCTGCGTATGGACTCACTACACTCCCTCCCTGACTCACCTGTGCTGCTCGGTCCAGGACGTCACTGTATTCAAAGTCTTCAGTGAGTCTTTGCAGGAACGAAAGAGGTTCACTGAAGTTTACCTGAAAAAAAAAAAAAAAAAACGGTATTAATGAGGCTGCTCTAGGTAAGGCAAGTGTTTTATTATGCATGAGGGAAGGGGAAAAAAAGGGGAAAAAAAAAGAAAAATATTAAAGTATTGAGTATATTATAACACTTTTCAACGCACACACACGCACACACACACTCACACTCTCTCATACACTTATAGGCATAAGAATCTTGGATATAAACAAATAAATATCTCTCTCTCTCCTTTCTCTTGGACATACATAAATAAATCTCACTCTCTAACACACACACACACACACACACACTTACAGGCATGGGAATCTTGGACAGTTCCTTGCCAATACAGTTCTTCATGATGGACCAGAGGTTGATAGGATAGTTAGGCTTCTCGGAGACTCTCGTTCTCCTCTGCCTCTTGGGTCTCCCGTTGGGCTGCTTCACCTCAGTCTCGGTGGGCGTGGTGGCCTGGGACCCGTTGAGGCTGGCCATCTCCTCACTCAACTGTTAGGGGGGGGAGGGGGGTGATGGTGACCTAATATGACCTGGTATGACCTGGTATGACCTGGTATGACTTCTAGCTACTTTGTAATGGCGAATTGACAAGAAAAGAGGAAATGTAACAAGGAAAGTTTTATTTTTATTTATTTTTTTTTTTTTTTTTTTTTTTGACGTCTGGATATAGACAGGCAGTATTTATAACGAAAAATGAAAAAATGAAAAAAAAAATATTGATTCAGCTTTAAGTGAGATGCCATTTAAGAAACAATTTTAATCAAGTGCATGAAATAAAAAGCCAAAAATCATCATAAAGTTGGTAATATTTACAAGCATAAAAAAAAAAAAAAAAAAAAAAAGCGAGAAAATAGAATAAAGCCATCATAAAAAAAACAAAAACAAATCCTGATATATAATGTAATCCAAACCTACAAGCATGATATTGTATTAGTGTGTTATTAGGACAGACCAAGCATGCATAGTAACAATACTTCAAAACAAACTATAACTGTCCGATAAACTAATGCAAATAATAATAATAATGATAATAATAAAATCAACAAATAAAAGCAAAGAAAAGTAAAGAAAAGAAAAGAAAAAACAACGAGGAGAAGAATGACAAGGAGAGAAAAAAAAATTATATACAACACACACACACACACACACACACACACACACACACACACACACACACACACACACACACACACACACATACACAGGATAAGAAATAGAAAACAAAAATAAATAAACAAATAAATCATACAACCACAGACACATACAGGACAATAAATAAATAAATAAAACAAAATAGCAATAATAGATAAATAAACCATGCATACACACACACACACACACACACACACACACACACACACACACACACACACATACATACATACATAAGGGGTTGAGGGAGGTGGAGAGACATACATACACACACACACACACACACACACACACACATACATACATACATAAGGGGTTGAGGGAGGTGGAGACATACATACACACACACACGCACAACTTACACTGTAACTACTGTCGGTATTGTTGTCTTTCCTCATGATGACTTGAACAGTGTTGTCGTGTGATGCTTCCCCTTCACTGCTGGACGCTGACACTGTATCACCTACACCCTGGCCCTCAGACGCCTACACACACACACGCACACACACACACACACACACACACACACACACACACACACACACACACACACACACACACACACACACAGGACAAAATTGAATAACATTACTCACAGATCCACAGATACATAGATAGAAAGAAGGAGAGAAGAGTTTTAGGTTTGAGTAGTATTAATAATTAAGTTTCAGTAGTAGTTCCCAGCCCTCCTCCTCCTCCTCCTCCTCCTCCTCCTCCTCCTCCTCCTCCTCCTCCACGTATATATTCCTACACATCCATTTATGTATTCAATTATTCACTTATTTACCTATTTATCTAACCCAACACATCAGTAACAACACACACTCGCCCCTTGACACACACATAACACACAAGAGAAGGTGAGAACACACACCTATTATCTACACATTTATTTATATATCAAACTATGAACTTATTTATCGATCTATTCATCCCAACACATCAGTAACAACACACACTCGTCCCCAGTAACACACAGCACATAGGAGAGAGTGAGGCCACCCACCTGAGACACGTTTGAGCTTGACCTCTTATGTGCTTGTCCCGTGTTGACGTGTACAATGAAGTTCTCGGCCAGCTCCTCAACGGCATCCTCAAACTCATTCTCCTCCTCATCCTCACTGTGGCTGTGTCCTGTGCACGAGGGAACGACTTTTAATATATAATAATAATAATGATAGTAATAATAATAATAATAATGCTGTGTGTGTGTGTATGAAGGAGGAAGAATAACTTTTAATACATAACAGTATTTTTCTTTCTTCCTATTTCTTTCATCTGTATATATATATGATAAAAAGAATTACCTACTATACATTGCAATTAAATGAGTAATATATTGCAGTTACCACACCACTACTACTACTACTACTACTACTACTACTACTACATATTCCATAACGTATTAGTAGTTACTTAAGACTCCCACTAGATATATATATCATAGAAACACCATAAAAATAACCTACAAACTAACACACACACACACACACACACACTTTAACACCCTTCCCCTACCAACACACCCTAAGACCCAATACTATACTAGAAAGACACCAGTTAGTTAGTTAGTCAGTATATCATCCTCCCCCTGCCCCTTCCCCTGTCCCTGCCCCTGCTCAGCCCTCCTCTACTCTACCCTAACCAACCTGCCACATCATCATCCTGCTGAAGGGAAGGGGGCAGGTGACGCCTTCCTTCTGCTGGAGTACTACTGACGCGGGAAACTGTAACTTGAACACCTACCCAAGTTATATATATGTGTGTGTGTGTGTGTGTGTGTGTGTTGAAAATTACCCTTGTTTTATATCCTATAGGCCTATACCCTAGTACACAGCTTTCATCCTCTGTAATAATAATAATAATGAAGTAGTAAAACAAATAAATTATAATAAGTGAGAAATAAATCAACCATACTTTAGAATAAAACACTGGAAAATAATAAATAAATAAATAAATAAAACGATATATTAATAAAATAGAGAGAAAACGGGAGACTAG
>JAXIVD010009755.1:0-2500 GCA_036785275.1 Cancer borealis
ATTCGTCCCTGCATCTCATTCCTCCTTTTCTACTTCCATTTCCTCCATTCCTCCTTCCTTACACTCCCTTCACTACATCAACTAATAGGAAGATTATCTATGACGTGAACACTTTGTGATGTGCCTGAACGATCATTAGTATCTGACGGTAAACGAGAATCGTGTTCCTACTCTTTTCCTATATTTTTTGGTTACGGTCGTTTATCCTTTGTGCTAATCAATGAGGGAAATAAAAGATATAATCTTGGGCTTGAGGACGCGTCAGCTGAATCATCAGTACTTATCTAGTCCGAGAAAGTAGATCAAGAGTCCAGGGAAAGACGAAACCATGACGTATACTCTCGCGAAGACGTCATCAAGGCCTTTCGTGCACACCGACATGATAAAATTCTTTGAACTTATAGATTAGTCACTTTTAATTGGATTTACTTTTGATAATGTTTTCTTTAGGTTAAGGATAGACCACCTAATTTGAGTTTCTATGTGATTCCCTCCCATCCTTCCTTTCTCCCTTCCTTCCTTTCAACCCCCTTCCTCTCTGCATATCTGCCTCTTCCACCTCGCCCTCCCTTTCTCTCTCCTTTCCTGCTTCACCCTTCTCTTCCCCTCTTCTCCCACCTCCCTTCTTCCTTTCATGACTCACTCACTCACTCACTCATTTTATCCCAAATACCCCACTGACATATGCGCGCCACACACACACACACACGCACACACACACACACACACACACACACACACACACACACACACACACACACACACACACACACACACACACAAACACACACACACACACACACATATATATATATATATATATATATATATATATATATATATATATATATATATATATATATGTTTAATTATATTTTTTTGCTTTAATATTCTTTTTTTTTTATCATTGCATGTTTTTGGTTTTTCGGAAAGAGATATGTTTGTGCTTTTGTTTTATGTAGTTTCTTTTGGAAAGCTATATTATTTTGCTTCTGTTTTTTGTAGCTTTTTTTTTCGGAAAGTTCCATATTAGTTTTGTTATGTTAGTGAGTTAGTTATTGAGTGAGTTAGTAAGTTTGTGAGTCAGTTAGTTCGTTGGTCAGTTAGTCAGAGATTCGAGAAGAAAAAAACAACGCTACAAACTTAATTAAAGAGGTTGAAAAGAAAAAAATACATGACGGTAACCAATATTTAGTTGACACCATAATTACCTGTGTGTGTGTGTGTGTGTGTGTGTGTGTGTGTGTGTGTGTGTGTGTGTGTGTGTGTGTGTGTGTGTGTGTGTGTGTGTGTATCTTGTGTTCATTTTCTTTTTTTCTTGATTGAGGTGGCCATCGCGGTGGTGAGATTACGTGTGATTAGCAGATGATGATGATTGTGTTAATTACAGAGCTATTAGCAAGGGACTGGAGTGAGCTGGCGTGCTTCCTGTCCGTCTGTCTGTCTCTGTGTGTGTTTATGCCATGTATGTAATGTTTTGATAACCAAGCACAGTGAAGTAATTTAGGTTAGGTTAGCTTTGGTTAAGTATGGTTATGTTAAGTTAGGTTAGATTTGGTTCTGTACAGGTTAGGTTAAATTAGGTTAGGTTGGATTCGGTTTTGTTAGATTAGGTTAAATTAGGATAGTGTTTAGTGCAGTGTTGTGAGGTTAGGTTATATTTGGTTAAGTCAGGTTAGGTTTGATTAGGTTGAATTAGGTTATTTTCGGTTATGGTTATCGTTTACTGTAGTGTTGTGAGGTTAGAGTGAAAAGAGTGTCACGTTCTTCTTCGTGAAGTGGATGTAGAGCGGCAGGTCAGCAAGGTCTTTGAAGGTGATGGTGGTGGCGGCGGGTCAGCCCGTCCCCCAATCAGCAGGGGTCTTGAGGGTGGTGGTGGTGGTGGTGGTGGTGGCGGTCAACGCGGGGGGGTTGCCAGGCTACGTAATACACACATCACATGAACTTGGCGCCCTCCGCTGCCCAGGTGACGGTGGGAGGGGGGAGGAAGAAGGGGAAGTCGATGCAGGGGTCATTGACTGCCTCTCTCCCTCTATCTCTCCCTTCGTCAACCCTCCCTTTCCTCCACTAGCGTCAATTACTCTCCCTCCCCTTTCCCCATGGTCAGTCCTTTTCCCTCCCTCCCTCCCCTGAGCCTCTAAGGGCCTCGCACGGACCACAGTGGCCGAGTGCGCTCTAACACGCCACCGGAAAAGACCTATAAAATGTATGATCTCAGCCTCTTAGGAAACGACCCCATGACATTTTTTTCCTGCCCAACTTTTTTTTTATTATATGCTATTCAATCCCTTATATTTTACCATTGATACATCGTTCATTTCACGTATGCATCAGTTGATTGGTCACGTCATTGGCATGGAGTCAAGTGTGTCTCCTCGTTGGTTCGCGTTGTCGTTGTAGTGAGTCTTGGCGTGAATACAATCATAATGGGAGGCGGCGGATTCGTATTAATGTGTTATAGGTGTGCGCTTTGTTTTGTAGGTTTCTTCATCGTGTTGAG
>JAXIVD010009755.1:12500-14718 GCA_036785275.1 Cancer borealis
CTGTGTATTTTGAAATAAGACTTTTAGTCATGATGATCAAAATGAAACGCTCTAGAGTTGTTAGCAGCAGCTTGCACACCTCGACGCCGGGATGCTTCTCGGGACTGAAGAAGTTCCTGGCATCCCTGGCGCGCGTGTTTAAGAGAAAGAGAAGGAACACAGTTCCAAAGAGCGAACAGCAAAGTGTGGAGGTGCTGCCTCCTGTTGACCACCTCACCCCCCCACCATCTCAGAACACCCCTGTAGACCACCTCCTCATCCCTCCATCATTCCAGAACATCCCTGTAGACTCCCCAACCCTTGCACCACCACAAGACACTCCTGCAGTCCCCTGCCCCTCCCCTGTACCACCACAGGACATCCTTGCAGTCTCCTGCCCCTTCCCTGCACCACCACAGCCCCCCTGCGTGGTAGAGACCACTCCTTCCACCGAGGACACCAGTGACTGGCACCTTGTTTGCAACAAGAAGTGCAAAGGGTTGAGGAACAAATCCTCCCTTGAGGCACACCAGTCCAATGCGGTGGAAGGGAGCACCAGTCCGGCTGGCACCAAGTGTACCAAGAGCAGCGGGCGGCGCAAGACCTTCGTGCCTTACCAGGACTCCCGCGGAAAGGTGCGCCAGTCCTGGGCCCAAGACACGGTGGCGGTGGTGATGCAGGTGGCACCCAACTTGCGGTGTCATGTCATTGGCCAGCGCGGGGAAACAATCCTCAAGCTGCGTCAGGATTACCCCGGGGTGAAGGTGACGGTGCCACCCCTTCGTGACACCCAGACCCCCACCATCACTATCAGGGGTCCGCCTGCCCAGGTGACAGCCGTGCAGGGCTGCATCACAGCTTGCCTCAAAGCGGCAGACAGGAAGCGGCACCTCCCCAGGAGTGTTCCCAGCCAGGCGGCACGCTAAGGAACTTTAAGATTTTGTTAATGGGAAATGCACTTATGTTTTGTAATGACATTGTTGTATAGTTTGTAGAAGTTGTAATTATATGGAAATATATGTTTTCAAATATATAAGCACTATATTTTTTCCTTTACTTTTCATTTTCAAAGTATGTTTGTATAATGATTCGTTAATATGTTGATTAAATATTGGGGATTCATTTTATGATTATGGACACGAAGAAGATTACCATCTTTTTCATTTTTTTTTTTTTTTTTTTTTTTGCGTGTGTCACGTATGTGTGCGCAAGATTTTAAGAGGCACTTTTTCTTCAATAGAATCATGAATATTTGGAATTCTCTCCCAGCACAAATAGTTAACAGTATCACAATTGAATCATTTAAGAAGAAATGGAGTATTTCATTCCTGCGTGATTTCTTTTGCTTTCTAGTAATAGATGTAGATTATTCTTGTTTTTTCTCACTTTCCCGTATAAATTCCATGATAGTTTGTCTATGCTACATGGTATCACTTCCTCTTCCGGCCAGCTTTGGCTGGAGGGAGGGTGAGGGGTGGGTGGATAGGAACCTTCCACTTTGCTGTTATTTTGTCTATCAAGTAGATATTATAGTAGTAGTGTAGCTAAACATAGCCTCGTTAGGTCCAGTAGGACTGTTGCTGTCTGTTCTTCCTTTGTATTCCTTTGTATTCCTCCTCCTCCTCCTCCTCCTCCTCTTCCTATATTACAGTTGCACTTAGAAAAAACACGAAAATTATAGCTGAATGACGATAAAAACAGTTTATAAATGACTGACTGACTGACTGACTTGCTGAACAAACTAAATACTTGAATGACCAACTAGACAATTGCTGACATTGACAAGAGGACACTGATGTTTACCAAATACTGTTGAAATTATAAACTGTTTTTCAAGTGTCAATTTTTTGGTGCAACAACAAGTTCTAACCACAAAAACATTACACATCGCAGATAAATCATAATTGTAAATGTAGCTTCAACATTGCCAGATAGTAGTGCTAGCCATAAAGCCAATTCTCGAACGTCGTAACGTTCTTCATCATACCATAGTGAGATTTAACGCAAACGTTGGCATTGCACTTGGCACTTGGACTCCCTTTACACTCAAGGGTAACACAGTATAAGTCTGCTGTACGTAAAGGAAGTAAAATAATGAATTCGTTTTTATAACTTTTATATAAACAAGAAAAAAAAATGTGTATATATAATATTATTCAGATACCATTATATACTGAGCCAAAAAATACATCAAAATTCGAGATATTTCTTGGGGTGAGTGTCTGACTGACTGACTGAC
>JAXIVD010009756.1:0-2500 GCA_036785275.1 Cancer borealis
GAAGGAAGGGAAGAGAGAGAAGAAATTGATAAGATGCAGAATAATGATAAGGCAATACAAGATGAAAATAAGTAGAGGGGAGAGGAAGTAAAAAAGGAAAAGCATTAGAGACACACGAGGAAAATCACATTATTTTGTCGAAGTTAATGAATTGTAATGATGCATATATCTATTTATTTATTTGACTTTTTTTTTTTTAAGTACATATCTCAGACTTTTTTTCATGATGATTTATTTGCTCATATATATATTTTTTTGTATGAATAAGTAATACAGCAACAAAAAAAATAGTGGGTATTCTCCTTGGATGAGACAAATTTTGAAATATGAAGTTGATTATACACGTAAGAAGAGAATTTATGAGATTCATTTCCATGTATTTAAGGTTTGAGAGGTTGTTATTATTATTATTATTATTATTATTATTATTATTATTATTATTATTATTATTATTATTATTATTGTTATTATTGTATTATTATTATATTACTATTATTATTATTAATATCAATATTATCATTATTATCATTATTATTGTTACCGTTATTCATAGTGTATCTTAGTCTCTCTCTATAGTATAAAAACAAAATAACAAAAAGTGAGGTGAAGGAAGAAAAAAAGGTGGAGAAGGAGGAGGAGGAGGAGGAGGAGGAAGAGGAGGAGGAGGAGGAGGAGGAGGAGGAGGAGGAGGAGGAGGGAGAGGGAAGGGGGGAAGATCATGCATTAAATATTAGTCTGATTTGTTCACGATGTTCTCAAAAGACTCTTGAAGGAGCTTCTTCTTCGGTCTCAAGAATTTGCTGACAACGCGAGGGACACTTACGGGAGAATCAGGAAGGGAGGGAGGGAGGGAGGGAGGGAGGGAGGGAAGGAAAAAGAGAAGAAGGGATGGTAGGTGGGGAGATAGGGAGAGAGAAAGAGAAGAAGGGAGGGTAGGGAGGAGGGAGGTAGAAATGGGAAAGGGAAAGGGAAAGGATGCCGCCGCTTTTTGATGGAGGAAAGGGAAGAAAAGAGAGAATATCTATTATGGAAGGTGCGAAAAGACGGAGGAAAGAGAAAAGTAGAGACCTGTTGGTAGAAGAGGAGGGGAGGATGAAGAGGAAAGATCGGAAAAAGGAGGAGGAATGAAGGGATTCATGCTAAAAGGGAGGAAGGGAGAGGCGTGAAGGGTGGTGGATGATGGCTGTGAGAGGGAACGAATGAAAGGAAGGAAGGAAGAGGGGAAATGTAGAATGAAGTAATGACAGGTAAGAAGGGAGAAGTAGACGGGACGGAGGAGATAGTCATTGAAAGGAGAGTGAGAAGAGGGAATGAACGATAACTGGAGAGGGAGAGGGAGAGGAAGGAGTGAGGTAGAGAGGGAGAGGATGGAGTGAGGGAGAGAGGGGAGGTGCTGCGTCTGCTAATCATTGTTGCCTCTCTGCCTACTCAGCAGTAACGAGGTATTGGACTTCCCTTTCATCTACAAAGTGTGAGAGGACGTCTGATGGTGGGAGGAGGAGCTAAAGTTTCCCGAACACAGACTGATTCTTGATTCGTGTGTTACTTGCTGCTGGAAGGTTACGTTAGGGTGCCCAGTGGATTTTATGGTGGTGGTGGTAGATTTTATTCTCTCCTTTAGGTGTTAACGTGTTAGGGTTTGTTTATTAGTAACTACGTTGCTCTGTTTTATTTTGTTTTTATTATTCTTATTTTCTTTAGTTCTTGTTCCGTAATTGTTTCTTCTCCTGCCTTATGCAAAACAAGATGGACTGTTATATTTTCCTGATTTTTTAGAGAATGAAAAATGTTATAAATAAAAAGTCAACAAGTGTTATAAGCGTTGACTATTGATTTTATTCAGTTCCTTCTAAGTGTTGCATTACTTACACACACACACACACACACACACACACACACACACACACACACACACACACACACACACACACACACACACACACACACACACACACACACACACACACACACACACACACACACACACACACACACACACACACACACACACACACACACACACACACACACACACACACACACACACACACACACACACACACACACACACACACACACACACACACACACACACACATACACACACACACACACACACACACACACACACACACACACACACACACACACACACACACACACACACACACACACACACACACACACACACTCACACACACACACACACAACACACACACACACACACACACACACACACACACACACACACACACACACACACACACACACACACACACACACACACACACACACACACACACACACACACTTATACTTGTTCCCTGGGGCTTCTTCCTCTCAATATGAAAGTAAGAACTGCCGGCAATTGTAGCCAGAAAGTTAAGTGATTGTTTGTTGTTACTCGTATTGAAAGAGAAACGTCATTCAGTATAATTTTCTTCTCTTCAGTGAATGTAGGAATATTTTCATTTTTCACAAAGGGATTATTTAAAGTTT
>JAXIVD010009756.1:5000-10000 GCA_036785275.1 Cancer borealis
TCTCTGGTGCGTCTGAATAGAGGGATGAGGGGAGAATCTAGACCAGAGGAGGGAAGCAGCAAAGCTATCCAGACCTGGCTGAGACCACTTGCAGAGCCCCAGCTGAGGGATGGATGAGCGTTCAGCCACACACAAGGTCATCCAAGGAATAAATCTAAGGTTTTTTTTCTTCACATAAACTCGCTTATAATTCATCTCGCCACAGATATAACTTCTTCATCGTCTTTTTAATACTGAATTATCGTGGCGTGTGATGAATTCCAGGACTTCTTTAAAAAATCTTATTGTCTAGACTGTCAGCTGCACAGTCCACCCATCCCCCTTCGTCCCACCCACCCGAAGGAAGCGGCGCCCTAAGCTCAGCTCACTCGTTCTGTCGTTCTTGGTTCTTTCAAAGCTTTAGTTTCCACTTCTGAGAATACCTTGCGTCGAGCCCGAGCTAGACCATCCAATCCCTTGCCTGCTTGCTTGCCTGCTTGCCTATTTTCCCTGCTTGCCTGTCTGCCTGCCTGCCTGCTTGCCAGCTTGCTAGCTTGCCTGCCTGCCTGCCTGCCTGCCTGCCTGCCTGCCTGCCTGCCTGCCTGCCTGCCTGCCTGCCTGCCTGCCTGCCTGCCTGCCTGCCTGCCTTCTCTACCTACCTACCTGCTCTGCCTACCTGCTCACAGCGCCTGATGAATATATTTTTTATTTCTTTCTCATTGTGTTGTATTTTGAGAATCTTATGTCCCACTCAGAAAATATTTTGTCATGTGCTACAGTATTATAATTTCAAAACAATGTTGCTGCGTTACCTGGCAAGTAATTATGTGCAATTATGTTGTTGTTAACAATACGTAATTTCACATCTCATAAAAATAAACCGATACAAGTTGCATAAAAAGAACACCAGAAATGTTAAAAACAAAGCAGTTTTATCACAATTTCATCTCCTAGAAGCAGTTCACTTCATT
This sequence comes from Cancer borealis, assembly GCA_036785275.1. Lineage (NCBI taxonomy): Eukaryota > Metazoa > Arthropoda > Malacostraca > Decapoda > Cancridae > Cancer > Cancer borealis. The sequence continues at coordinate 5,951 of JAXIVD010009756.1, forward strand.
AATCCCCATCCAAGAGCCGGTTTTCCTTCATCCTTTCCTTCCCTCCCTCACTCCCTCCGTCCCACCTTCCGTCCCCCTGAGAGAGTTAATTGTGCCCTGGGCTTCTTATCTCTCGGGGGAGCAGCTGCCAGGGGGGAGGGGGACTTTTAGGGGGACAGGGTCGGGGTGGGAGTGGGAGGGGAGTGGTTGGATTCGCTTGAGGCAGTTGCATTTTCTTTTGTTGCAGGCGCGTCTTAAGAGCTTAATTGACAAGAGGAACGGTCGCTTCTTTTATTGCTTCTGCCACAAGACCCTGAGACCTCCTTTCCCCTTTCCCCTTTCCCTTTCTTCGCCCAGTTTTTTAATTTATATATATATTTTATTTTTTTCATTTTTTTCATTTTTTTCATTTTTTGCCAACTTTTTTTTTGTATTCGCTTTTTTTCTCTTTCCTGTCTTGTATTATATTTTTTTGTGTGTTTTTTGTTTTGTTTTGTTAAGGGAACTGTTATGGTTCTGTGTGTGTTTTCTTTTGTTGTTGTTTTTCTTTGTTTTGTACATTCGTATCTGTCTCTTTTTCTTTCCCACGCGCGCGCACACACACATACACACACACACACACACACACACACACACACACACACACACACACACACACACACACACACACACACACACACACACACACACACACACACACACACACACACACACACACACACACACACACACACACACACACACACACACACACACACTTTTATGCTATTTATTTATATTATTGATACAAATGTAATTTCTTCCTCGATAAGAAAAAAATATATACAAATAAATAATGCCTTACAAGACGTCTTCTCTTTAAAAAGATTTATTTTCTTTCTTGGATTATTTTCATTCAAAGTTTTTCTTCTTTGACAACTTTTCTTTTTCTTTTATGCGTGGAAATTCCTGTTTATGTTTTCACTCAGTTTATTTTGTCGTATTCTTAGCAGCATTCTCCTTAAGTTAGCGTGTTGTTAATAACGTTCTGCTTGTTCTACTTAGCAGTGTTATGTGTTCTGCTACACGTAATTGTACAGTCTTTCCCTTTATTGTTTTGTAATTTTTTTTCTTGCGTCTCCCCTCGTTTATTGCTTCATTTTTTTTTTTCTTGCACTTATTTTCTTCAGCATCGACAATCGAGTTTTTTTTTTTTTACAATTGGTGAATGCCGTGCCTCGTCTTCCCTTCCTTTGCCTTAGTGAGTCTCTTTGAACGTGAATATAATGTTACATGAAGCTCAATTTTTACCTCCTTGTCCCACATACTTCTAGATTGTTTGCTTCTAATTCTATCCCCTTCCCCTCGCCTGGTATTGGTGCTGCTTGTAATTTGGTAACGTAAAATGCCTAACATCTTTTTTTTCTATGTGGAGAAAGAGAACTGTTTGTGTATGTATATATATGTATTTGTAACTTAAAATTGATTGCGTTAGTGTAAAATATTTAGATTATAGTGACATTTATTTTTACGTGAAAAAGGGAACTGTTTGTGTATGTGTATATGTGTCTGTAACTTATAATTAATTGCATTAGTGTAAAATATTTAGAATATGGTGACGTAATAAATTTTTGCCTCAATCGATAAACTCAATAAAGTAGAAAGAAAGGACAGCAAGACTTTAACACTGAAAACCTTGACAACATGGCAGTTCAACAAGTAATAAGGAGACATACAAGAGAAGATTAGCGTTTCACACACATGGATATACACTGTTTTAATATCGTCACAACAGCCACTGGGGACGCTGAAGTGGGTTTGGTCATGCAATACACACACATATAACTTCACCTCTGCCGCGCGTTACAAAATATTGCCTAAGATTAAGAGTCTAAGTTGGACGACCAAATCAACTCAACGGCTGTCTGGTTCCATGTACGGTGCGTGAGGAGGGAGGGAGAGAGAGAGAGAGAGGGGTAAATGGAGGGGATTGTCTCAAGGAATGATGAAAGTCTTATACTCCGCTAGATTATACGTGATAGTGTGGGAATTTGGCTTTCAAGTGCGAATAAGGTGAAAATCTGTTATTCTTTAGGAGGTAAAACTTAATTATCTAGTTATTTCTAGGAACTTAAAATTAAGGTGTGTGTGTGTAGCTAGGTAAGTGCAAATAGCAGCAGCTTATACACGAGTTATGATTGTATATTGTTGCGAAAGTTGTTTAGAAAGATGGTTTATGTTCCTAAGTGTGTTGTAAATTTGTTTTCCGTGGAAAGTGTGGGGTTATACTGTGTGTGTGTGTGTGTGTGTGTGTGTGTGTGTGTGTGTGTGTGTGTGTGTGTGTGTGTGTGTGTGTGCGTGTGTGCGTGTGCGCGACTCACTTTATTCCTGAAACTACAAACTGAAGGTGATGAAAGAAAGGAGATGAGGGTGAAGAGGTGGAAGAACTGAAAATGAGGAAAATCAAACTTAGTGTGGAAAGAAGGAGAAAATAATGAAGTAGAAAAATGAAAATGGATTATTGAAAAGAAAAATTCAAAGGTAAAAGAGGAAAAGTTGAAATAGAAGAGAATGCAACTGGAGGAAATAACGAAGGGAATAGGAGGAAGACGAGGAGGAAATACAGGACAAGGAGGAGGGTGGAAGAGAGTAAAAAATGGAAATAAAAAAAAATATATGAAGAGGAGAGAAAAAAATGGAGAGGGAGAATGAAGGAGGGGAAGGGAGAGAGAGATAAAGGAGAAAAAGAAGTAGAAATACAGAACGAGATGTGTGGAAGAGCAAAACAACTAAAATAAAAATATAAACATATCAAAAACAGAGAAAGTAGGAGAAGTTGGATGATATGGGAGAGAGAGGAAGAGAAGTAAAAGAAAAAACACATAATGAGAAAGGTAGAAAATGAGTATAAACAAAAAATAAAAGAAGAAGAGAGAAAGAAAGGAGGGGAGAGGGAGTAGGAGCATAGCAGGAGCAAGGGGGAAGGGAAGGTGAAAAGAAGAAGAAGGGAAGGGGAAGGGGAAGGGGAGGGGACCGTCATGGGACCTTCAGCTGGTTGGCACTAGCATAGGTTTCCCTTCAGCGTTGACAGGATCTAGCGGCGACCCTCACACGCTGAGAGTAGCTTTCCATGTATCCTCACGCCAAGACAATACAAGGGGAAAAATAGTGTTCTTTCGCCCTACTGTTTACCTGTATGTGTGTGTGTGTGTGTGTGTGTGTGTGTGTGTGTGTGTGTGTGTGTGTGTGTGTGTGTGTGTGTGTGTGTGTGTGTGTGTGTGTGTGTGTGTGTGTCTTGGTTACGTAAAGAAGGAAAGAAAAATGTCATTAATATTTATGTTTTTAAGGAAGTTTTAGTCTATATTGTATGTGTTAATGTTAAGATGAAACTTTGCCATGATAAATAGAAGCACCAGATATATTGATAAACAAACAAATAGTTAATTGAATAAAAATTAATATAACGGTATAAAAATAAAAACAACAACACTATATTGTACCACATGAATATATGAAAATAACACTAATATCAACACATTCTACATACATCCCATCATACATTAAAGTTTATACACGTAAGAAAGTGAAGGTGGAAAAAATTATATATACATGGATAAAAGGAAGGCAGGAAAAATAAAAAATAAAAAAGATGGTCTGATGAAGTAAACATCCATGTATAGGTCTGGAAAGTCTTCATATCCGACTTTCTTTGGCGTGGCCTATTTTTTTCCGCCTTTTCAATTGACGCAGAGTAAAATGGCGTCCGGGAGTCACAATGGCAGACAAAAGCAGCTGAAAAAAGAAACGAGAACGGGAAGGATAAGGAGAGCTTAAAAGGAAGGGAGAGATCAAAGCAACACATGGAGAGGAGAGGGAAATGGGAGTGCATGACGAGAGAGAGAGAGAGAGAGAGAGAGAGAGGAGAGAGAGAAGAGAGAGAGAGAGAGAGAGAGAGAGAGAGAGAGAGAGAGAGAGAGAGAGAGAGAGAGAGAGAGAGAGAGAGAGAGAGAGAGAGAAAAAAAAATATATATATATATATATACATATATATATATATATATATATATATATATAATATATATATATATATAT
>JAXIVD010009756.1:12500-14718 GCA_036785275.1 Cancer borealis
TCAGTCGCGCAACGAGGCGTGTCACCCCACATGACCTTAACGGGCGCGTCAAAGGTCAGGACGGAAAGGACATAGGAAGTCGAGTTTCTGAACCGACAAGATTTAGTGCAGGCTGAAGGTGGAGGGGGAAGGGGAGAGGGGAGAGGGAAGTAAAAGATGAGGGAGAGAAAAAAAGGAAGGAGAATGGGTGAAAGGGAAGTGAGGGTTAAGTTGGGGAAGGTGTATGGTAGATGGGGAGGAAAATGGGGAAATAAGAGTAGTAAGGAAGAGGTGGAATGGATGACAAGGGGAAATAGGGAAGGAATGATGAGTGAAAGTAAGGTGAGGAGAGAAAAGAAAGACAAAACATGTGAAATAAAAATAATGGAGTGTGTGAGATAGCTAGATAGATAGCTTAATAGATAAATAGATAGATAGATAGAAATACTAAAATAATAAAATTGGGAAAAGGAACAAAAGTAAGAGATATAGTAAAATTAAACGGAGGAAGGAAAAGAAGAGAAGTAAGAACATACACGCGCGCGCACACACACACACACACACACACACACACACACACACACACACACACACACACACACACACACACACACACACACACACACACACACACCTGTACATTTCTCGATACTATTTTCTTGTGCAAGCTCACTGTCACTTGTCACGCTGACTTGCTATTCTAGAGGTCACGAACCCCAAAATGAGAACAAATATTCCTTTTTTATCACTGGGAGAGACATTGCTGCGGGATTAACACAAGAAATATTGATCCATAATATAAAAATAGTCAGAAGGAATGAGTGATGAAGATATACTCACAAGTGTCAAGGTTAGACCAGCAACGTGTGGTTACTTAATAGAATTTCCTTGCCATACCTTTGTCTAGATTTAAGCCAGTGTATGTCTATGTGAAAATTAATGTAAATATGCAATTTTTTTTTATATTTCGAGTGAGGTTTTAAAGAGTTAAATGAAACTGAAGCAAAATGGAAGATCATGCTAGAGAGATTTAATTTAATGATAATTAATTGAAGGTAAAGACAGCTGTTATTACTCTTGAGAGTCTGCTACAGACTATAAAGACAAGGATAAGAACAACATAACGTAGCAGTAATAACGTCTTTAATACGATCTTGAGCTACATCGAAATTCCACGAAACTTTTAACATAGATAAATCCATAAACCTTAATAGTCACTTTCAAATTTTCAATACTGACTTTATTTTTTTATCTACCTCTTTTTCATTCTTTTTCATTTCTTTATTTGTCTCTCTCTTCTTTCCAATGCGACTTTCCTCGAGGCCAGAGTCCGGCGTCAAACCTTGTGCAGCGGCTTTTAGGGTCTTGCCAAGCTGCCGGTGAAAGGGGCAACGAACAGATACCCAAACAAACACATAAACTTACCAGGGAAACAGAGTCGAAGGAATAGGCGGAGGCGGCGGGTGGTGTGGGTCCGACTGGGTGTTTGTTGGGGAGGACGTGTGCGGAGGAGGGACAAGCAGGGGAAGAGTGCGGTAAGAAGAGAAGGAGGAGGAGGAGGAGGAGGGAGAAAGACTGAAAAGGAGAGCGAAAGGTAGAAAGGAGAGATGTAAAGAGATGTAAGGAATATAAGTGTTGTAAGATAGTTTGTTTGCTGTGTTTTGGTGTGTGTGTGTGTGTGTGTGTGTGTGTGTGTGTGTGTGTGTGTGTGTGTGTGTGTGTGTGTGTGTGTGTGTGTGTGTGTGTGTGTGTGTGTGTGTGTGTGTCCTCATTACACACACACACACACACACACACACACACACACACACACACACACACACACACACACACACACACACACACACACATACACACACACTTACACACAGATATACACACACACACACACACACACACACACACACACACACATACACACACACTTACACACAGATATACACACACACACACACACACACACACACACACACACACACATACACACACACACACACACACACACACACACACACACACACACACACACACACACACACACACACACACACACACACACTGTAATCAAAGCTTGAACTACGTCAGCCTCACCTACAGCTGTGTGCGTCGCCTGGCAGCATCACGTTTCACAGAAAATATAATTTTGACCTTACGTACAGAGCCTCTGCCAGTGTGAGAGGCTACTTTGTGTGTGTGTGTGTGTGTGTGTGTGTGTGTGTGTGTGTGTGTGTGTGTGTGT
>JAXIVD010009757.1:0-2500 GCA_036785275.1 Cancer borealis
CTGTACTCCTTTCCTCTCTCTCTCTCTCTCTCTCTCACTCACCTGTGCAAAGAGAGAGAGAGATAGTGGGAGAGAGAGGGATAATAGGAGAGGTGAGGAAAGTGAGGGAATTCCACCTGTGAGAGAGAATAGTGAGGAACGAATTGAGAGGAAAGCAACAATAGAGAAGCGAAGGAAGGATATAAAGAAGATGGTGATGATGATGATGGTGGTGGTGGTGGTGGTGGTGGTGGTGGTGGTGGTGGTGGTGGTGGTGGTGGTGGTGGTGGTGGTGGTGGTGGTGGTGATGCAAGAAAAGGGTGGAGATGCTGGTGGGTGGAGGAAAGAAAGAAAGGAGAGAGGAAAGGAGAAGAGACTGGTGGTGGAAGGAGGGTGGGGGGGAGGGTTGTTCCACATGACTAACTTGTATCCTGTGTGTATATGTGTGTGTGTGTGTGTGTGTGTGTGTGTGTGTGTGTGTGTGTGTGTGTGTGTGTGTGTGTGTGTGTGTGTGTGTGTGTGTGTGTGTATGTGTGTGTGTGTGTGTGTGTGTGTGTGTGTGTGTGTGTGTGTGTGTGTGTGTGTGTGTGTGTGTGTAGGCAGGGGCGGCAGCTATTGTTCCTTCGGTCTGTTAGATAAAAGTCTCAAGGCACAAGATATTCAATGATTAGTAAATATAATTATGATATTGCAAACCTTCTTTTCTTCTTTGTCTTGATTATTATTATTATTCAAAACCAGAGGAAGGAAAATCTTTTATTACATATTTCTCTCTTGATTTTCTGTTTAATAGTGGTGCCAATATTTTCCTTGTTTCAAATATTTTCTCCTTTATATGTCAGATTTAAGTCTCGAATAATATTTTGGGCACCATTTAAAATTTCATGCGAATTCGATTTAATTTTCTGGACTTCACGAATTATTTGAACGATTGTGGATGATTTTTACGACCTGGTTTAAGGGTGACAGGGAGCTACAGGGTGAAAGGGAGTAGCAGGGGACAGTGTAGCAATAGGTAAGGGAGCAGATGTACATTAGACGACAGTAAGCGATAAGATATTACAGTAAGTTACAGGAACATTATGTAGTTGTGTTTTATGTACTGAGTGTAGGCTGGGCAGGTGTAGTGAAGGGATGTGTAGTGAGAGTGTAGCTTTGGACAGTTTAATGGGTGTAGTAACGGAGTATAGGTGACGGTAGAGCTGTGAAAACGTGTGTGTGATTAGTGCAGCGTCGCGGGTGTAGGGAAGGAGCGTGCATGGGGGAAAGGGCATTGTTGGGGGACATTGGGTTTCGACTTTCCCTCACCTTTGAACTGAGAGAAGTGTCCCCCCTCCCCCCCGCCCCACCTCCCTGTCTCCCCCGCCCCCCCACCATGTCCAGGCCTTGTTAGGGAGCCTCGCTTCATCCTCCCTTCTATGTGACCACACCTTTCCCGGACGCACAGGTTCCTCCTCCTCTCACCATCTTCAACAAGGAGGCCACGCCCGCACACACGCGCGCGCGCACACACACACACACACACACACACACACACACACACACACACACACACACACACACACACACACACACACACACACACACACACACACACACACACACACACACACACACACACACACACACACACACACACACACACACACACACACACACAGCACGCAAGGACACGGTAACGCCCACATTTTCACACGCCCCCCATACCTGGCGCCTCTACATGCCCTCACACTTACCCGGAAATTGTTTGGTGGGAACTTTATAAACTCTCCTTGGAAGTTGTATGAATCAGGTGTTGAGTTGCGGCAAAACCATCGCCCCGCGCCTCGCTCCAAGGTCGCCGCCGCGTGCACTCTCGCTCAGGCTAATTGTTGCTTCCTTTGGTAAGAATGTTCCCAGCCGAGGGTGGGGCGGGTGACCTCCTCGAGGCTCCGCGGAACACAAGGAACACTGAGGGTGGGAAAAGCTTACCGCAGCACGTTGACCTCCGGCCCCGGCACGGCTCCCGCGCCGCCTAACGGGGCCTTAGAAGCACTTGTGACTAGAACTCGTGTCCCGCGGGCGGCAGATGGCGGAGGCTAGCTCATGTCATCGGCACCGCCGCCATCGGTGCTCCACAGTGTCAGTGGGTCACGCCGGGCGTAGCAAACAAACCTTCCTATACACACCAGCTGGCGGAGTGACCGATCAGGTATAATTTGAACCGATTTAAGGCACACGTACGAGGTAGTTTGAGAAAGTTATCACGAAGTCTTGTCCAACTTTGGCTTACAGTAATTGTTGAACACATTTTCTGAGTCAGCCACTTCACGTGGGGCGTTAGTCTCTCCGCTGCATTACCCGCCCACTGCTGCATTATGTTGTTCCATACTTGTAACACTAAATTGTAATTTACCACGACGCACACCTGTAATTACGGCGATTTAACCTCAGGTAAAGCAGAGACACTTTTCCCTCGACTTCTCGATGACCATCAGGTCCCCGCCCCGCCCCGCCCCGCCCCGCCCCGCCCCACCCCGCC
>JAXIVD010009757.1:7500-14717 GCA_036785275.1 Cancer borealis
TAAAAGGTCTTTATAATGCCATGTTTCTTATTAAGGAGTACGTGTTTTGCTTAGGGTGTAGTGTAAATATTATAGTGGTGTTGATGGTGGTGGTGGTGGTGGTGGTGTGGTGTAGCTGTGAGGTGGTGAGGAAGAATGTAAGAAGGCGTATATGTACCGTGCAAGGTGTAGAGATCTATGTAATAATGTCAAACTCCATAGTATAGTGTATGGTATATAGTGTATCAGGTATATAGTGACTGACAGTGAGGTGGGTAGTGTGGTAATAGTGGTAATGGTAGATGGTATGGTAGTGGATACTGGTAGCAGATTGAGGTAACAGTATATAGTGACGGTGGTTGAGTGTGGTGATGTAGTAACTTGAGAGGGAGTGAGGAGTGTACTGCGGTGATCTGCGTAGTGATGGAGTGGATGGGAGTGGATGGGAGTGGATGGTAGTGGATGGGAGTGCATATTAGTGGATGGGAGTGGATGGGAGTGCATGGGAGTGCATGGGAATGGATGGGAGTGGATGGTAGTGGATGAAATATTTTTTTACAATCCTATTCTATCTTTTACATATTATATTTTCCCTCTTAGTTATCCCTTTCTATCATTCCCATTTATTTTCTTCTTCTCACTATAACTTTCATTCTTTCATTACATTTCTCTCTCTTTGTCTATTATTTGCACCCATCCTTTCTTTCTTTCCTTATTATTCTTTCTTCCTTTCATTCTTTCTTTCTTTCTGTCTGTCTTTCTTTCTCTTTCTCTTTCTTTCTTTCATTTGTATTTACTCGCATATTTCTTAGCGTCATCACGGCACACAAACCTAACATACCAAACAGGGTGTGATTGCCTTAAACAGAGAGCAAGAAACGCCTCACTAAACACACACTTACCTCACACCCACGGCTTTATATATACACTCACGCTAAAAATGAGGGGATACTGTATCATATTTTTTGCCTCCTGACCTCGACCTGGCAGCAGTGAGTCATGAGTTTACGTGAGTGAGAAATATTTGCAGTTGGTTAATGTGTGTGTTAGTTTTAGGTGCTAAGGTGAGGCGAGGTGAGGTGAGGCAGGGTAAGGTGAGAGGTACTGAGAGGGGGAAGAGAGGTGTTAGACAGGTAAAGGAGTGGGATAAGATGGAGTAGGATGGAGTTTTGAGTGGTTAGTGGCTTAAGGGAGTAAAGTAGTGGTATTGAAGTGGAGTGGAGTAGAGTGGGAGTTAGAAAAATGGAGTAGTGATGTTTTAGATGATAAGTTTAGATAAGAGTGGAGTGTGGAATGTTATTGAGTGGAGTTGTGGATGATTAGAAAAGTGTGGAGTGAGTGTGGAGTGATTAGTAAATGGAGAGAATTGGGTTAATTTTCTGGGTGTGTTGTGGTAGAGAGAGTGAGAGAGTGAGAGAGAGAGAGAGAGAGAGAGAGAGAGAGAGAGAGAGAGAGAGAGAGAGAGAGAGAGAGAGAGAGAGAGAGAGAGAGAGAGAGAGAGAGAGAGAGAGAGAGAGAGAGTGAGAGAGTGAGAGAGTGAGAGAGAGAGAGAGAGAGAGAGAGAGAGAGAGAGAGAGTGAGAGAGTGAGAGAGTGAGTGAGGATGTCTGTGTAAGTTGAAGGTTCATGTTATTAGTGTCATGTAACAAACGCCCTTGTGTGTGTGTGTGTGTGTGTGTGTGTGTATGTGTGTGTGTGTGTGTGTGTGTGTGTGTGTGTGTGTGTGTGTGTGTGTGTGTGTGTGTGTGTGTGTGTGTGTGTGTGTGTGTGTGTGTGTGTGTGTGTGTGTGTGTGTGTGTGTGTGTGTGTGTGTGTGTGAAAAAAAGAAAGAGAAAAAAGAAAAGAAAGAAGAGAGAGAGAGAGAACCGGTTGTATATTCAAGATAAGAAGAAAAAATTAACATAATAAAAACATATAGAGGTTTCTTTTATAAACACACACACACACACACACACACACACACACACACACACACACACACACACACACACACACACACACACACACACACACACACACACACACACACACACACACAGGTGAAGGGGTGGAGTATGGGCTGTGGGGTCACGTGGGGCCGGGTTGGGGTCAGGTCAGATGTGGGCTTGAGTAGGTGTCATGGTGGAGACGAAAACAAGAAGAAGAAGAAGATGAAAAAGGCATTTAAAGGCGGGAAGATGAGCTGACAGTCAACAAGTTACTGTGAGACTGATAATGCAAGTGCCCTTTACCTCCCTCCCTCCCTCCCTCCTTCCCTCTCTCCCTCTCTTTGCCTCCTTTCCTTCCTTTCTCTCTCTTTCTCTGTTTCTCTGACCGCTCTGAAATGACTTTACTTTTCCTACCTGTCTCTTACACCTGTCCTCTCGTTTCTCATCTCCTTCTCTTCCTCCTCTAGAACACAAACAACTCTCATTGTCTTTACCTCCTTCCCTCCCTCCCTCCTTCCCTTCCTCTTCCTCTTCCTCATGACAGCATTATCTCGGTCCATTCATCCTCTCTCCTTTCACTGCCTCTCGGTTCGTTGTGGCCGGCGCCTCAGCCTGTTTCACGCCCACACTAAGCCTGCTCCGCCCATGCTTTATGTCAGTACAATCAGCGACGTGTGGGTGGAACTGATTTAGTGGGTCTTGCAACGATTGGCTGAGGAACTTTATTATCAAGGATGCGGAGCTAATGTGTGGTAAACTGACAACCGTATTGACTAAACTGGTTGAGGAAAGTTTTGTTAGATGAAGTACTTTTGGTAATACATAGTAACCTTAATGAGAGTAGTTTTATTGAAGGAAATCATAGAGGATAAATAACTATTAGGGAAGCTTGATATATGTTACTCTCATATTAGCCATAGTTTGATAGAGAAGAAATTAATTAGTTAAAATCTCATCAGACAAAACCTGGACGACAATTCCTTCACTTTGAATGTTAACTCGCCTGCAAGTTTTTTCGTCCTTTAGCAACACACACACACACACACACACACACACACACACACACACACACACACACACACACACACACACACACACACACACACACACACACACACACACACACACACACACACACACACACACACACACACACACACACACACACACACACACACACACACACATCAGGAGGCAGCGAGTGTGTGTGTGTGTGTGTGTGTGTGTGTGTGTGTGTGTGTGTGTGTGTGTGTGCGTGTGTGTGTGTGTGTGTGTGTGTGTGTGTGTGTGTGTGTGTGTGTATGTGTGTGTGTGTGTGTGTGTGTGTGTGTGTGTGTGTGTGTGTGTGTGTGTGTGTGTGTGTGTGTGTGTGTGTGTGTGTGTGTGTGTGTGTGTGTGTGTGTGTGTGTGTGTGTGTGGCGGGAAGCACGTGCTCGTTCCTCTCCGGATGTGCTTGTTTATGTTTGCACTTAAGTGGTTCATTCTGTGCCTGCACTCACCACTTACCTGTTTAGAAAGTGTTGCTCTGCCTCTTCCTCACCTGCTCGCGTTGATTGGAAAATTTAGATTATAACAATTATTTCCCTGTTTCTTTACTCTTTGTATTAATTATTTCCTTCAATTAGTTTTACTTTCTTAGTCCAATTTGATAAACTTTCTCCTGATTTCCCGTGAAGTCTCTATCCTAAAAGCTGACTCCATCCCTTTATTCCTATTTCTCACACTTTCATTCACCTTCCATTGCGTTACTGACTGACTTCTATTTGATCTCTTCACGCTTGATTTCCCTTTCCCTTCATTGTGTACAGGTGACTCTATTCTACGATCCACTTTTCTTACTCCTTCACCCTTTCATTCCTTCCTTTATCACATTATCCTATTACCTCCCATTTGGTCAGCTTACTCCTAATTTTCCTCCTCTCAATACCGTGCAGCTGCCTTGCCTTTCATCCCGGGTACAATACATCCCCCCCAAAAAAGCTTTCGGCCAGCATAATCCAAGTCTAGTCCGCGCTTGGTAGTCCTGAGAGTAACAATAGACTTACGCTATCACCACCGACCGGTACCGATGACCCCGTGACCTGAACAGACGATGGTGTAATAAATATTCATCTTGAGGCCAACCAGGAGGAGTATCCCACCATAGGGCACACTTTGACCTCATCAGCTGGGCTACGTAAGGGTTGTATGGTGGGTGTAGGGAAGGGGAAGAGGCGCTGCGATGAAGGCTGGGGGAGGTATATTCATTAGTGACGCTTTGCTGAGCTATGGGCGTGGGCGGGCGGGCGGGTGGTGGAAGGGGCGCTGTGCTGTTCTTCCACTCAGGTGAAGGTGTACGAGCAGCCTCAAGGTCGTGGAAAAGCTGGTGGTGACGTTCTTGCGGTCTGATTTTCGCCTCAGTTTTCGTGTTTGTATCGACGCTTAATTCGCTCTGGTCACCGTGGGGGTAAGAAGATGATGAAATACTATACACTGTCGGAAAAACGATCGCTATGACTGATTGACTGACTGACTGAATGAGTGAGTGATGAAATGCATGAATGACAGACTGATTATATTATCTGATTAATTAATTCTTTTGATAGATTTGACCTGTATGGTATTTCTTCACATATCCAAGAATTCATTGATAGATTGACTGAGTGAGACTGGCTGACTGTCTGTCCTCTTTATATGGACGTATTGAATATCTGCGGTGAGAGTGAGAGTGAGAGGTGATGGGAAAGGCAAGGCGAGGCTGCAAAGGGTTGAGAAAAAGAGGAAAGGAAGGAAAAAGGAGCTGAGAATATGTAGAAGAAATGGGAGGGGAGGGAGAAAACTGATTGATAGATAGATATAAAGAGAAAAAAATGGAAAATGAGGGGGATGAGAAAACGTAGAAGAAAGGGGAGAGAGAAAACTGATTGATAGATGAATTTAAAGCGAAAAATAAGGAAAATCAGGGGAAGAAAAGGGAGAGTAGTTAGGTTAGTTAGGGTGAGCAGTGAATACCATCGTCTCCCCTCCTTCTGTTGGTCTCTGAGGTGTGCTGAATCACGCCTTTCAAGAGGAAAATGACAAGGTAGGTCATGTTTATTGGGACGATTAGAAACCACGTTAATTGTAGCTTACCTCTGACTGACTTAACGCTTCCCTCCTCCACTCCCCTTCACTCCCCTCCACTTCGCTTCACCCCACTTTCCTTTCTTAACCTTCTCCCTTCCCTCCAATTTCTCATTCCATCTCCCTATTCCTCCTTTCCTTCATTTTTTTTTTATTGCCGTCCATTTCTGTCTCCTCTTTCTCTTAGTTTTTCTTTTCTTTCCCCTCTCTTCTTTTTCTTTTTCTATCGTTTCTTCCTGCTCCTACCTCTTTCCCTTCCTCTCCCATTCCTTTTCTCCTCTCTGCTTCCACCCCTTCCACTCCTTTCTTTCCACGCATATTCTTTCCTTCTCCTGTCTCTTCACATCTCTCTTCTTACCTTACCCATCATCCCCTCCTCCTCCTCACTCTCCCTCCTCCCTTCCTCCTCTCTCCTCATCCACCCTCGCAAAAAGTGTTCTACATCGAGTCTCACCAGGCGTCTAAAGGAGGGTTGGCGAGCCAGTTTTTGCTGTAGGTGAATCTTCATTATTATAGCCTCGTAACAGCGGGTCAGGGGCTCTTAACACCCTCAGAGGAGCCCTTACCTTAGCCTCAGGTAATGCTTCTATGGGGTATACCTGCACAGATCACACCCCGCCCTCGCCCTCCCTAACCTACCTGTAATTACTCTTATGGAAGTTTCTCTCTTTTTTTTGTTGTGTGTGTGTGTGTTGTATGTGTGTGAGGGTAAGGGTTAAAGGTGTTTGTGTGAAGTGGTTCATGTGTATGAGGAGGGGGGGGGGGTTAGTGTGTGTGTGTGTGTGTGTGTGTGTGTGTGTGTGTGTGTGTGTGTGTGTGTGTGTGTGTGTGTGTGTGTGTGTGTGTGTGTGTGTGTGTGTGTGTGTGTGTGTGTGTGTGTGCGTGTGTATATATATATATATATAATAATAATAATAATAATAATAATAATAATAATAATTAACGGTTTATTGAAGCAAGATAATTTGTACAGGCAGCCAAAGGCTGAAAATACACATTAAAAGTGAAATTTAAAAAGCAGCTTAAGAACAATAAAAGAGAAACCAAGCTTGGAGGAAAATCCTGATGAAAAGAAAAAAAAATATATAATTATGTTAATAAAAACATGGATACACTGATAAGCCAAGGGAAAATAATAATAAAATAAGATAAACACGTATCAAAAGTGACTAGAATGATTAACCATCAGAAGTTTTAATGACTGTTGATCAGGTTGACTAGAGTAGGAACGGTGCTTAGTGTGTACCGCTCGGTGCGAGCTCTGATGGGGACGAGCTGGTTACAGTTGCGTAGGACTCGTCGTGGGGGCGGTGCGTAGGGGGGCAGCAGGTCGCGGTGGCGAGGCTTGTTAAGCAGTTTGTGGCCAAACTGCCTTAGGTAGGAGGCGTACTGGGTGGCGAGCGTGATGAGGTGCAGGGCGGCGAGGGCGGCGTCATAGGTGGTGTAGGAGTCGCCGAGGATTATCCTGACGGCCCTTTTCTGTATCTTTTCAAGGCGACCGAGTTGGGTGACAAGTTTTGCTTCGTTTGCACCTTATTACTCCTCCTCTTCCTCTTCCTCTACCCGATATGCTGGTGAACTTTATTTTCGATATGCGGGTGAACTTTAGTTTCACCTCAGGGAAATTGACGTCCCTGCCCTGCATAGTCTCAGGTCACCCTTGGACAAGGTGTATCACTGTTAAGTCCCCCATGCCAGGGTCACGGTAAAGGTGAAGCCACTGGGCACCAGCAGTGCTGGATTGGACTGCAGGCAGATGATCTCCTTAGAGACAATGGCTGGAGTTTCGTAATCCTAGTTAGCTGGACCATCATGGCCACAGTCCTATGGATCTGCGGTGTAGAGGAGTGTAGGACAGCCTCGTTTGGTGCAGTAGGACTGTTGTTGTTTGTTCTTCCTTTGTACTCCTTTGTACTCCTCCTCCTCCTCCTTCTCCTCTTCCAGTACTGTCATCACCGTCACCATAATAATAAAAGACAAAAAAAAAAACACAATATCTATAAACAACTACAGAGCGTAACAATATGAGTGAGTGAGGGAGGGAGTGAGTGAGAGAGTGAGTGAGTAAGTGAGTGAGTGTGGGAGTGAGAGAGGGAGGGAAGCGTGAGTGTGGTAAGTCGTCTGCCATGAACACGTGAGATGCCTTGCCGTGCCAGCCTCGCTCATCTGCCGCGACGCAAAAACTTACCTGCGCGCATCTCACTCACCT
>JAXIVD010009758.1:10000-14715 GCA_036785275.1 Cancer borealis
GAGGAGGAGGAAAAGTTAGTTCAATAGAAACTATGTTTAGTCTCGTCCCAGTTAGCGCCAATCCCTTTCTCCGACCCCCATGACACCCTCCTTCACATTTTCCCTCTATATCTTCCACCCTATATACATTTCCTTGCCACCACCACCTACCAGAACCTTACATCACCTCCCCCCTCCGCTAAACCGTTCCACCTGTCGAAAACTGCAGGTAAAGAGGCCTTCAGGTGCAGTGAACCGGGGAATGTAGCTCACCTGTTCCCACCTCCTTGTCGCCATTATCGAGTGAGCGATCTGCTATATCCGCCAAGTCGCCTCTACGTCGATAAACATCCAGTACTTGACCTAATTGTTTCCCTCTCAAACGCAGCTGCCTTAGAAACCCCGGAGAGAGACAGGACACGTGGGTGGTTAGCAGGTGACAACGCTCTGTTTTATCACTCGTTGTCAGGAAGTGTGTGTGTGTGTGTGTATGTGTGTGTGTGTGTGTGTGTGTGTGTGTGTGTGTGTGTGTGTGTATGTGTGTGTGTGTGTGCGTGTGCGTGTGCGTGCGTGTGTGTGTGAGTGAGTAGGTCGTCAGCCTCTGAAAGTGTCTCATGCCCTGCAGCACCTTCAGGACATTAGGTCTTACAAAAAATTAGGATGTGAATGTTTACAAGATGAGACATTACTTTGCCCTCCACCCACCTTTGTCCTCGTGTCCCTGATATAGACACTGGTGATGGGGTGATGGGGAAGGGAAAGGAATGGTAGGGTAGAGAGTGAACACGAAAGGGAAGGGAAGGGAATGAACAAAAAGGGGGATGAATGAGTATATGTCAACAAGGTGGTGGTATGGAAATAGATATCGATAATTATGTATTGTAAGTGTGATGGTGGTGGTGTAGTTATCGACAGGAAGGGGATACATATATGTGGATTTAGTAGATAAACACACACACACACACACAACACACACACACACACACACACACACACACACACACACACACACAGACACACACACACACACACACACACACACACACACACACACACACACACACACACACACACACACACACACACACACACACACACACACACACTTCTTTTCCTAGTAAGGGCCCCGTCTAGCTGGCATGGGGTGGGAAGTGCTGGGTGAGAGCCATGCTTGACAAACATCAGCCACAAAACTGTACACAGTCTGACTGCCATCAGCGTCACTCACTGTGTTGCTGTTTGTCTAAGAGAAGAAAATGTTGTTTATATTGCATTGTTAAGTTTGGTGCCGTCAAGGTCATATGCACCATAAAACTGCACATAAATATATAAAAAAACAAATGACAAACTTGAAGGAAAAAAAAAACGAAAAAGGACAAACAGACAAATTTTCATATATCAGTGATTCATTTTTTCTTTTATACTTTATATCAAAATGAAAAAAAAAGTTCTATAAGAGAGGAAACCCAGAGAGTTGTATATCCTTACCATCCTTGCATTAGCCTGAGCCGCGCTGAGACAGGACAAAGCAATATCCTAACTTCTCCCGCGCGTTCACTCCTCTGGCAAGTTTGTACGTTTATATCCTTTTATTTTCCTTCCTTCCTTCCTTCCTTCCTTCGTTTCTCGGCCGCTGCTTCGTTCAACTTCGCCCATAAGCTTACAAGTCTGACACAAACCTCTTTTCTTTATTTTCTTAATTTTATCTCTCCTCCCTTCCACTGTGCGCACTTCCCCTTTATTTTGTTTGTTTTTCTTTTAGGTTGTGTCTAGCCTTGGTCATTATTGATTTACGTATACATTTAGAACTATCTCTCTTTCTTCTTTTTTTTTTTTTCTCTCTCTCTCTCTCTCTCTCTCTCTCTCTCTCTCTCTCTCTCTCTCTCTCTCTCTCTCTCTCTCTCTCTCTCTCTCTCTCTCTCTCTCTCTAATCACCTTTCATCCATATTCGCGCTAGTTATAAACATTGACTTTCATCGTGCACTCACTCGTCTTTTTCTCTTATTAGTAAATACAAAATCAGAGCAGCTTCCTTCACTCTCTGCTGCCTCATCTCTGCGCATTATCGTCTCAGTCACTGCCTTTGCCTTTCCTCTCCTCTTCCTTTTCCTCCTCCTCCTCTTCCTCCTCTTCCTCTCCTCCTCCTCCTCCTCGTAGAACCAAAACATACAACATTATTATAACCTCAAGCGTGGAAGGAGAGGCAGGAGCGTGAATACCGTGAATAGAAGGATAGATAGTCAATGCAAGCTGAGAAAACAGAGGGAGCGAGACTGTGGTAAAGTGCAAGAAAGTTTGAAAGGTAAAGGCGGTACGTAAAGTGAAGTGAAGACGGGAAAAAAAGTGGCTTGGTTGAGTATTAAGGTAAAGTGAAGGAATGTAAGGGAATGAGAATGTGTATGTTTGGGGACGAAGGTGAAAAGAGTAAAGTAGAGACGGCTGGGTTGAAGTTGAAGGAGTGAGATGGAGAGAAGGAGAAGGTGAATGGTGGAGTAAGGGATGTAGAGGGGAGGAGGAGGAGGAAAGAGGAGGAGGAGGAGGAGGAGGAGGAGGAGGAGGAGGAGGAGGAGGAGGAGGAGGAGGAGGAGGACTTACGCTCGATGTATGAGAGGAAAGAAAGTCAGGTAATGTATTTCTGATGCTGCAATAGATTATGTGTAGATTATTGTGTGTGTGTGTGTGTGTGTGTGTGTGTGTGTGTGTGTGTGTGTGTGTGTGTGTGTGTGTGTGTGTGTGTGTGTGTGTGTGTGTGTGTGTGTGTGTGTGTGTGTGTGTGTTTAAAAGTTCAGTAATGTCTCTTTTTATCTTGTATTTTTGGGGAATTTTTAGCATTATTACTGTGACGCTAGATTGATGGGTGGTGATGGCAATTGGAAGATCGTCAATTGTGATGGGAAGTGATGGGTGTTGACATGGTTTGATGGGGCTGATAGGACCTAATTGATGTCTCTGCAAAACTCATATTAATGCAATGGTGTGTTTCCTATTTAATCTATTGAAAAGATAAATTTAGACACACACACACACACACACACACACACACACACACACACACACACACACACACACACACACACACACACACACACACACACACACACACACACTGACGCAGCTACTTGTACAACATATATATTTTTTCCTTACGAACATTGTCATGGAGAAAGTTTACGTATCGTGAACCTTAACACCGGCCATGACCTTGAGGAAAATAATAATAATAATAGTAGTAGTAGTAGTAGTAGTAGTAGTAGTAGTAGTAGTAGTAGTAGTAGTAGCAGCAGCAGCAGCAGCAGCAATAACATTCCCAAACATCACGATAATAACACTATTTCTCACCAATCAGTCTTATAACTATGCAAAAAAAAAAAAAAAAAAAAAAAAAAAAAAAAAACAATTCATCCCAGCAATAAATCACCGTCTCTTCTCTTCTTTGCAGGTGATTCGTGATGCGGAGAAGCTGGCGTCACGTATGAAGCACAGAGGAGCTTGTTCCTGTGACAACGATACTGGCGACGGGGCGGGACTGCTGGCTGCCATCCCGCATTCCTACTACGCCGACGTCCTGCAGTAAGTATCAGTTTGAGGGAGGAGTACAAAGGAGTACAAAGGAAGAACAGACAGCAACAGTCCTACTGGACCTAACGAGGCTGTCTGTTTAGCTACACTATTACTACTATAATATCTACGTGATAGAGACAAAAGGACAGCAAAGTGGAAGGCTCCTCCCCACCCACCCCTCCCTCCAGCCGAAGCTGGCCGGAAGAGGAAGTGATACCATGTAGCATGAAAAAACTAACATGGAATTTGTATAGGAAAGAAATAAAAAAAACAAGGAGTAATCTATGCTTTAAAAAAAAAAAAAAAAAAAAAAAAAAAAAAAAAAAAACGCAGTAGTGAAATATTCGACTTGGTGAACAGATGCTAAGTGCTTATCGAGTTTTTTCTTAAATTATTCAATTGTAGTACTGTTGACAATTTGTGCTGGGAGAGAATTCCAAACATTTACGATTCTATTGAAGAAAAAGTGCGGAGGAGGAGGAGAAAGGAAGAGAAGGAGGAGGAGGTGGAGAAGGAAGAAGGAAAGCGGGAAAGACAGTTAAGGTTTTTTTTTTATGGTGCCTGAAGAGCGTGAAGGAGGGAAGGAAGGAGAGGAAGGAAGGAAAATGAATAGTCAGCGGAATTCTTGGTGTTTCTTGAAGCGAGTTAGTAATGGAGGGAAAGAGAAAGAGAATAGGAAGTATAAAAAAAAAAAAAAGGATAGAAGGATAATTGGGTTTATAGTCGATTCTGAATGTTGTTTTTGGGATGGATAGAGAACAATATGACTGATTTGTATAGAGGGCAGAAAGTACGTGTATTATGTAAGGTTTCTGGCTTTACAACGGTTTTAATTAAGAGAAAAACAGTACATTAAAAAAAATCAATTAATTGGCTTATTCGCTATTTTCAAACCCTTCCACATCAGACCTTATTTTTCTCTCTCAATCCCCGTCTTTCTCTCTCAAACCCTTCCACATCAGACCTATTTTTCTCTCTCAATCCCCGTCTTTCTCTCTTAAGCGACATACGAGGAGTGACTTAATTTTCTTTTTCTTTGTTATTGCTTTGATCTTTATCTTTTCATTCAGGAAAGAGGAGTTGGAGAGTTGTAATAGACGTACCGAAGCTTGTAGTGAGTAAGAGGTAAAGAGATTGTAAGCCGTATTATGATGGACTTTTGGGTTAATTGTTAT